>JAURVB010002304.1:0-90365 GCA_033002965.1 Piper betle | reverse complement strand
GAATAAGGCTTTCCTATTAGCCTATATACAAATCACCAACAACCTCTACGACTAATGTGGGATAAACCCAACACAGCTGGGTTCTAGAGCCACAATTTAGGCAATTGCATTTCTGCAAATTAATAAACATATACATTTTAAATTTGTCTACATAGTAAAAAATGGGAAGAGCATGATGAGTACCAGCATCTAGATGATAAATATTGTAACACCTTTAATCCAGTGTCACACTTGAACTGCATCCACAACGATTACTGTCGAGTCGAATCATTCCTATAATTTATTAATATGTGTCTCATGCTAAAAAGGGATCGATTTAAGCATGATGCACACTCATCACTAGAGGCTGACGCAAACTGCAAACCCTCACTCTCAAAATATATGCATGATCAATACTCCAACTCTAAGTCTCATAGAAATCTGATAAAAATTATATATGAGGCTGAGACAGAACCATATAAATAGCATCCAAGCAACTTGAGGTATGGTTGTGTATGATAACAATTCTAGGAATCCCATCCTTGAGTATTATTAATCTCAAAAGTAAAAACATGGCTAAATACCCATTGTTAAATTACATCGGATAAAACAACCACTCTCACGTCCTACAATCTAGAAATAAAAACATTGATAGAATAGAGAGATAAATTAGAGAATCAAGCTAATTAACTTAAACTCCAAGCATTCCACCTAATGGGGAGCTTAAACTCCAGTATCTACAATTCTACAGAAGAATTTGTTGCACAATATCCCAACTGATAGACTACTAATGCATGCATGATGATGGAACACGCTAATTACATACAACAAGCTAAATACCTAATCAAGGCAATGAATTAAATAAATTAATCACATACAAACCAAAAGATAAATTATAAGGCAATACCACTTATATTTTATATTTTTTGGTCTAATTAAGGGTTTTAGACTGTTTTGACCTTTTTACTGAGATCTCCGTACACAAGGTCATATTTTGACTTCGAATTAGTTTTGTCAGCAATTAGTGCCACGTGTAGCTGATTGGGTTGGTGATTTTGCATGCATGATGATGTACCCAATTGTACCCCTTCACCTACCCTTCTTAAGGCTAAATTTAACCCCTTACTAAGATCCTTCCACCACATATATCTAAAAACCTTTAAGGCTACCACCATTGTGTTCCGTTGTGTTGGCAGCTTTGCAACGCTACTGGCCAAATCTCTGTCTGCTATCATGAGCTGCCAAAAAGCTGATGTAAATTTAAAATGCATTCTTAAGTGGACAAAGCAATTTACAATATAGCAAAGGCAAATACGAGGTCGAGCCCATAGAGACATAGGCTTAGGAAGCAAAATTAAATCAATTCTAATTATACTAATCAAACTAGTAATATCATAAAAAAGCTAAATGAGACATCTAAACAATTCTAAACAAACAAAGAAAGACAAAACAAATTTCATTCAAATGATAACTTACCTAGCAGCCCTAGTCCAGCCCACTATCAAAACACAGAATCAAGTGGTTGTGCTATTATTTGTAACGACTCGGCCCAAAGTGTAACATAATAAACTAAGTCATTTTTACAAAAGTAGTTAATTAAATTAAAGATCCATAATTTATTCCACTTGTAAACATAATCTTATCTCAGTACGTATTAGATGTAGGACTAAATTTAGTTGAGGGATCTCAACTTAGTTAACTACTTTTGAAAAAATGACTTAACTCATTATGTTACAATTTGGGCTGGGTCGTTATAGGTGGTATCATAGCCTCCTTGTTCCGTGTTAGATAATGGGTTGGGCTAGTAACGGACCAAATATAAGAATTTTCAAGACAAAATTTCCTAAGACGGGTAGATTGTAAGATCCCTCAACTTAGTCTCACATCTAATATCCACTAACGTAAGTCCTGTATGAGAGCTGCTCCATGGTTGTGTTGGCTCGAGTGCCTCATGCAAGGACAAGCAGTTCAGAATTCGAATGGAGACCTAGTCATTGTGGATGGACAACTATTTGTAGGTATTGTGGGAATGGTTTGCGTTCGATTTGATTTTCATTGGTAGTGATGGTTGTTGCTCGTGGTATGGTTTGGTTTCTATTTGTGTTGCTATTAGGAGCTAAGTCTCTTCGACCACGATATTCTCTATTGACTAGAGGAGTTATTATTTTAATCTCATTGAGAGTATTTTAAACCAATAATCTCGTTAATTCAGCTTTGGTTTGGTTTGTTGCCGTTATGTGAGGTTAGGTGGGCCATATCTGCTAGTTCAGAGACCATGTACGATATGCATGGGTAATTACAAGTTGCATTGGCATTTAGTTTGAGTTATTGGTTTTAATCGATTTATTACATGTCAGTGTTGTTACATTGCTCCAGGTTTGTAGCCGTTTGGCTGGCATGGACTGGCATGTCGGGTGGGGTCCTATTTGCATAGAGTTGCACTGTGGAATGTATATGGTTCGTTGCGAACATTTATATCATGGGGTTAAATGAGGGGCGTTACTTCGTTTAGAACATGTGTTATGGGTTTTAGGTAAATCAAAACAATGCAGGTGGTGTGCAAGGGTGTTGCCTGATCAGCTGTAGGCCAGTGTACGTTTCCTTTGGGTGTTGTGTTATTCTTCTGTGATGTCCTATACTTTTTTATTTTTCTATGAATTATTGAATTCATATGCCAATTTAATATTATAGTTATTTTATTTTCAAACCACTAATTTGTTACTAACATCTTTCTTTTTAATATTTTGTACGGAGTGTTCATAGTGTGTTGCTAGCAGATATAGAAGGGTGCTAGCGTTTTCAAACATACATACTTTCGTCGTACTATTGTCGTGTAGTTTTGTGTTGTTTTATTATTTTATTCTGTTATCAAACACCATTACTTTTGACTTAATACATTGATGTAATAAACCTGTATCTTGGGAACTTATATTCCCAGTAATTTATAATATTTTAAATAATATTTCTATTTTTTGTTTTTGAACTTGTTGCGGTTGTGAGTAGTTGTTGTCTTTCCTTCAAGACGCCAAGTAGGTTCATATCTTAGGAGGTTCGTGGGCGTAGTCTTTCATATAATTAGGTTAAGATATAACAATATTAAATAATATAACATTTCGGTTTGGTGTATAAATAAACCGGGCATTGGATGTTACATCAATGCATGAAGAGTTTTTGATACAGCAAGGATGCATGACATGTACCATAAAATTAACTAAATGCACAATTGATCTGATCTGATAATTGCATGAATACGTGAATTCTAATATCGTGAAATAAGCTGGACAAGTTACTAAACCGTGTGCTAAAATCATGTGATGTCGGTATATTAGGAATATCAACTGGGCTTAAACCCACGCAATTGAGATGTTAGAAAATGTCGGTGTGTCCAGGGATCTAGAAACCTAAGCTTGAGATATTTCACAATAATACAATATCTAAATTATTATTAAAATAATGTGATTTGATTGATAAATCATGTGGTAACCCAACGGTTAAATCGTCAAGTTGAATTAAGATATAGACCTCAAAAGATGTTGAATCTAATGGATTTGGTTGACTTCAATGGAGTGAAATGAGATTTCTTCATCACCCAACCCAAACATGCAAATAATCGATTTTTTATTAATTTTGTTATAATTTATTAAATTAATTAATTTTATTATGAAATTAATTAAAATCATACGATGTGTTTGTTTAAAAATTTAACACGCACAAAAATTATTAGTATGTTGTAAATTTAATTAATTAGTATTTTAAGTGCAACATGAGGCGTCTCTAAAGCGACTCAAATTTATTAAGTTCAAATTGTTTTATTGTTATAACCTTTATTAGGTGATTTATGTAGCGTTTTACTACACATAATCAACAAATGCACAAAAAACAACCCAAATATTAATAAACGTACAAACTTTATATAAAAATTAAACTTTTACAACATTCTAAGATGCAAAGCTCATTGAATAATACATCAAGATGATTAAAATGATATGAACTACATGATCTAGCATGGATCTACTTGAAACAAATGACAAACATCCAAAACAAGAAAGACAAAGGGAAGAAAAAGCATACCCAGAAGAAGGGGAAGAGAAAGAGGAAGATAGGGGAGAAAAAGGGAGAGAAAATAAGGAAGAACAAGGGGGAAAGGAAGCAGAAGGGAGAGGGGTGGTGGCCAAGGTGGAAGAGGGAGAAGAGGAGAAGAAATGGGGAAGAAAAAGAAGGGGCAGGTAGGGTTTTACCTCATGCTAACGCCGCGGCACTCACCTGAACACGTGAATAGTAGCCCATATGCGTGCTATAGCTGGGGCCTTGGGGGTCCAGCGCTGCGGCGCTTGACCCCAAAATGGGCCGAAAAAAGAGAAAAAGAGTTGGGGCTGACCGAGTAAAGCTTCTAGGGCACAACTAGGGCTAGAGGGTACACCAATGATACATGCAACATGACTCTAACACCAAAACAACAACGTCACTACTTGGCAATTGGGGCCAATCAGATAATATTCATGGTGGTCACCGCCAATGCCCAAATCCACAAAAATACACAAGGACCTACTTAGCACCAACCTGATCGAACTAGAGTGGTTGGACACTAACCAATTCGAGCTAAGAGGCAAACTGGTCGAAAAACACTAAACCAACGGGCCGGGCTTTATATATACCATACAGATCTTAGTCCAAATTGCTCCATTAGAGCAATTAACCTAAGACAAATAAATAGTCACAACTACACGAATCTTAATCATGTCCATGTGCTAGTTTAACAGTCTCACATCTTTCTGTTAATGGGATTTATGGTAGTGGGCTACCATAACGATCATTGAAAAAAATAATCTCATCTTAATCATATATTAAGGCGACATTTAATTCCTCAAACTTATTTGTCTCATCTCCCAATAGTGCATAAGCACTAGAGGCCAATGCTCAATATAGAGAGCACTCCATCCCATTTGACTTACTATTCATTTTGTTGGTTAAATTTGGACTTAACATAGACAAAAGTATAAAACTTTGTTAATGAAATGAAGAAGGATTAACAATATTCAATGAAATATAAAGCATGCAAGAACTAAGAAAGTAATCTCATTTTTCTAACATGAAAAATGTACAAATCTCAAGAAATTGGATGTGTCCATAACCATTTGATGTGTAGATATGTATTTCATTACTACTCTTTTATGTTGGACAATATCTCTTACAAAATTGTATTTGATATTAATGTGTTTGGTTTTACAGTGATATTTGTGATCTTTGGTATAAAAGTAGTTTAAAAAACACACTTCAGGGCACACAAAAAATAAATATTGTTGTTTGGGAAATTGATAAATGGTGTGCTAGCTAGGGGGCTCCGGGAGTGATAACCCTAAGTCCATCTACGTGTTGATAGATGTAAAAATATTAAAGTATATTATATCTTTGTGATTGATATAATTTATAACTTTTGTGCATATAATGTGTAATATTTCCAATGTCCAATTTACATGGAAAATTCTGTCACATTTTTTTCAAAAATCAGAAATTCTTTATTAGAATTTATTGTCTTGTAAATTGGTGTTTTTTAAGAAAAAATGTCAAAAAAAAACTTATAAGCTTCATTAAAGCTTAGAAGAAGCCATGGTTCAACCCCGATGGGTTGATAGGGATGCTGTAGTTGCTGTTCCCCTAAACAATAATTCAGTATGGCTGGTGCTTGAGAAGTAAAGTCTCCTATATCAGCACTGCTGCCATAGCTAAAGGAAAGAGGGAGAGTAGGGGTTTATGGTGATTTTAGAACATTGACCAGAGGCATTACACATACCATTGATGGATGGAAACATGTATTTGTTAGATAAGGGAAGTAGATGCATAGCTTTGGTAAATGGTCTGTATCTATTTGGGGTATGGTGAGTGATTGTGTGTGTGCTGTATGTTAACAACAAAACTATGTATAAACTGACACAGCTATAACAACTTTTGTGTTTTTGTTGTGTTATAGAGATTGTCACATTAAATTTTTTTTTATATTTTTGGTATCTATATTGTTTTTAAATTTCGATTGAGTAATTTGCTCCTGTGAATTGTGTGGTTGAAGTTGTGACTTTGATTTGTACCTTTCATTGGATATAAAAGAATCCAAGTTTCTTTTCATATTCGTTGCTATTGGTTTGCACTATTATATTTGTTGATACTACTGTGAAGTATTAAATGTTTATGTATCTAATTCTTTTTTCTTTTAATAGGGGGATGCTAGACAACTTTATGAAGAAGCTGAGTGGGGCATATGAGGATAGGGTGATGAAAATATTCTCATGCCATTTGCTAATGAGATTTTTGCATTTGTGATTGGTAGTCGCTCTGGATACGTGCGTGGTCGAGGTCAAGGAGTGCGACTAAAACCAGTTGAGGTCGCACTACATGCAATGCTACCTCTGTGTATATACTCAAAATCTCCATGTACAAATGATTGCTATGCAAAACCAACACAAAGAAGCTATTGAACAAATCCGATGTTCGTTTAAAAGTGTTGGAGGAAGAGAAAATACAGACTTGAGTCATAAAATGTGAGCTAGTGGGAAACCAGGCTCTGATACCACCTGTAATGACCCGCCCAAACCAGACCAAGTGTTACTTAAAAATATAGTTAATGTAAATGTAACATTCCAAAACATGAATTTAAATACAGCAAATAAGTCTCACAACATATAATATAAATTATTACAATAAATCATGTTCTCTAAAATATAAAATAACTGTCCCACAGTCTCGGACCATTTCTCATAGCCACATTTATAACACAAGAGAATAATAAGGAAGTCCAATTTTCATTATTGATTCACCATACCTAGGTTGGTAAAAGAACCACCAACCACACTTCTATTCTTTAGTCCAATGCTGCTCACCTGCAGAGGCAATTTCGCGTTAGTGATAAAACCACTAAGCCGCATAATTAAATGAAACAAGTCTAATATAATCCCTATTATCATTTCACTCGTTATTATTATTATTATTACACAAGTCTTTAGTAATTATCTCTCAGGTCATTCTGAGATTAGTAATTTGTCTCTCAGGTCATTCTTGAGATTAGTAACATAGAGTCGTCTCCCAGCTCATTCTGAGATTAGAAATCGTCTCCTAGATCATTCTGAGATTAGGTGGTCTCCCAATTCATTTTGAGATTAGTCATGGTCTCCCAGTTCATTCTGAGATTAGAAATTGTCTCCCAGCTCATTCTGAGATTAGGTGGTCTCCCAATTCATTTGAGATTAGTCATGGTCTCCCAGTTCATTCTGAGATTAGAAATTATCTCCCAGCTTATTCTGAGATTAGGTGGTCTCCCAATTCATTTTGAGATTAGTTATGGTCTCCCAGTTCATTCTGAGATTCGTGTCGACAAGGCTACCAGTTTGGGAAAATACAACATTTCATATAGTTATACCAGTTTGGGGAAATACAACATTTTATATAATTATACCAGTTTGGGAAAATACAACATTTCAAATAATTATACGGACAATACAACATTTTAAATAATTATACGGACACACATAGTAATTTTTAAAGGTGTGGCCCCGTGTCTGGACTGAGTCAATTCCTTGACCCTGATTGCGTTACAGTGCATGGTGGTCGAATCTGGGCTCAGGCTGACCAGGGCTGCCAACAAGGGAAAATACAACATTTCAAATGATTATACGAACACACATAGTAAAAGGTGTGGCCCCGTGTCGGACTGAGTGAATTCCTTGACCCTGATTGCGCTACAGTGCATGGTGGTCGAATATAGGCTCAGGCCGACCAAGGCTGCCAACAAGGGAAAGTACAACATTTCAAATGATTATATGAACACACATAGGAATTTTAAAGGTGTGGCCCTATGTCGGACTGAGTCAATTCCTTGACCCTGATTGCGTTACAAAGCATGGTGGTCGAATCTGGGCTCAGGCTGACCAGGGCTGCCAACGAAGGAAAGTACAACATTTTAAATTATTATACAGACCTGGATATTTCGATCTCACAGCTACGACCAATGATCCTAATCTGAACAAGAATATAAAATTATACATAAGTATAATTTTATTCGAGTAGAAATGCATGCAACTAAATGTCTACTATATATATAATTATTAAAATTTTGACAACATATCATGTAACAATTCAAAAATATTAAATATTAAATTTTCAACAAATCTAGTGAGATAATTAATTATTTATGTGATATAATCATTTAAGTCGCTACTTTACATTTTAAATTAATTATCTAAATCATAATTAATACCAAACAGTTGATAAAATAATTATTACTAATAAACAAGTATTTAATTTTCCTTTGTGGTGATAATTACTTAACCCCGATCTTGATGATTTAGTTTATGGTTATAATTTTTAATCGCTACTATTATTTATTCTAATTTAATTAATTAAGTTGTTCGATTAAATTATTTAAAATAATTTGTATTATTCAAAAATATTATTAATACAATTATTTTAAATTATTCGACTCATTAAAGTTTCGGACTTTATTTATTTTCATTATACTATTTAGGTCCGACGCGGGTGATTGTTACCCAACTATAGTTTAATAACCCATTTTCTACATTACTGACTCGTTATTAAAATAATTACTTTATTTACCTAATATTAAATTTAATATTATAGAGGTAAAATTTTTATTTTATTAATCCCTTATAAACATCTAATTTAAAATTAATTACTTATAGTATGCCGATTAATTATCGACTGTTTATCATTATCGTATTTTTTATTACTTATGTCCATGTCAATTTCGTCCAATAATTAATTATTTTCGTAACTTTAACCATAACCCATTAAAATGATTATTTTTTAAAGATTTATTATGAGTTAGCATTATTTTTTAACTCGAGTCAGTATCGAGTCAACCCATATTTACAAAACTGCCACCCTCCTCCTCCTTCTTCTTCTTCTTTTCTTCCCGTCGCCATTCTTCTCTTCTCCAAAAACAGGTTTGTCCGTCTCCTCCCACCCTTGGCACCCAATTGAACCACCGTCTAAACATCTCAACAAAGCATCAACAACAAGATAAAATCAGCAAGCAAGGAGGCCTCATGTGCGTGATTTACAGCAGCGATCCAAGACGCCGTCCTGCACCAAACCAGGCATGTTCCTCTTCTCCCAGCCTCAAGACCCCTCCTTTCCTGCACCTTGCTCCAATTCAGATGTTCCACAACCTCAGGCTGGCATCAAAACAGGAAAGATTGGCCACCTTTGGACATTGCATGGAGTATGGTCGTTCTCCCCACTTCTGCACTTCGCCACCATGAATTCAGGCGAGAAGGTCATCCATTGTGGACTGTTCCGGCGGCCTGAACTGCTGTGAAGGAACCCATGATGCTGTCGACGAAGCACAACCGGTGTCTACCCCTCTGAACGTCCATTACAGCACCTATTGCAGCAGAACGTCGCCACTTCCATCACCCTTGCAACTCCGCCCATTCACCACTGCAATTCCGCCGCCCACCGGAAACCAGGGACATGGCGAGCCATCCCTTCGACCCAGCAACCAGAGGGGTCGTCGGGGGTGTGAGGGGAAGCCTTGCAAACTTGTTTACAGTTGCCCATCTCGCCAACAATTTGCACCAGTCGGCCATGGACGGGATTACAGTTTTCCAGTTTAGTTTAGTTCTTTTCTTTCTTGTTGATGTGAGACTTTAGTTACATGATTAACAAGCTTACTACCAATTAAATAGAATATGCATGCAAGAAAATTAAGAAGAGGGAGATAGGAAGGATACACAAGTAAGGAAGAAGCCCCAGTAAGGAAGAGGAGAACTAGGCAGCTAAGGTGAGGAAGACGCCCCTTACACCCGTATGTGAAAAATGACGTCCTCTTTCAAATTTATAAAAATGAAAATGATGGCTAGGGCATGTGAAAACACCACTAGACCCTTATTTCATTTAACCGGGTAAATAATAAAATGGGTAAATAATTAACCAGGTAAAGAATATAACACGTTCGGTCATTCCCAGACCGCGTTCGGTCCTTCCCGAACCGCGTCCGGGTCAATTTTTTTTTTCACGGTCTTTACAATCTCCCCAACTTGGAAATATTTCGTCCCCGAAATATCATAACGGGCAACAGAACAATCATGATTAATTTTATTTATTTCTTCAGGATCAGTTCATGCTACTATAAATATAAAACTCCTATGCCACAAACAGGCTAGGGTATTTCCTTGTCATTTCTTGTTCAGTCTCCTATGTAGCTTCCTCTAAGCCCTGATTTTTCCACAATACTTTTACCAAAGGAATTTCCTTGTTCTTGAGTGTCTTTATTTCTCTTGTCAAGATGCGGATCAGCTTTTCCTCGTAGGTTAAATTTGATTGTAGCTCTAAGTCTTCAAAATTTGTAATGATATGATCCTCATCCCATATATATTTCTTTAGTATTGACACATGGAAAACATTGTGTACTTCAGCTAGGCTTGGTGGCAATGCTAATCTATATACACAATTTCCAACTCGATCCAGGATTGGAAACGGTCCTATGAATCTTGGCTTCAACTTCCCTGATATTTGAAATCTAATCACCCCCTTCGTAGGAGATGTCTTTAGGTACACAAACTCCCCAACTTGGAACTCTAGGTCCTTCCTTCAAGTATATCAGCATAACTCTTTTGTCGATCCTGAGCTGCCTTAAGTCTTTGCTGAATGAGTTTCACCTTTTCAGTTGCTTCCCTCACCATCTCTGGCCCGACTATAACTGCCTCGGTAGACTCCAGCTAGCACGATGGAGATCTGCAAGGCCTACCATATAAGGCTTCAAATGGTGCCATCCCCATACTGGCTTGATAAGAGTTATTATAGGTGAATTCAGCCAAAGCTAAGTGGTTCTCCCAGTCAAGAATGCAAGCTCTTAGCAAATCTTCCAAAGTTTGAATAGTCCTCTCACTCTAACCATCAGTTTGGGGATGATATGTTGTACTCAACTTAATTTAAGTTCCCAAGGCTTTTTGGAAAGCTTCCCAGAAATGTGAGGTGAATGGGGATCGCAGTCGGAGACTATCTCCTTTGGAATCCCATGTAATTTGACAATATTGTCAACATATAATCCTTCTAGGTATTCCGCCGTTCTCATTGATTTCGTGGGGATGAAGTGAGCTACCTTAGTTAGTCGGTCTACAACTACCCATATGGAGTCATGCTTCTTTTGAGTTCTTGGGAGCTTTGAAATAAAATCGCATATTTCACACTCCCATTTCCACATTGGTATTTCTAAAGGTTGCAATAGTCCTCCACGTAGTTGGTGTTGGGTTTTGATCTGTTGGCAAGTCTGACACTTAGAGACAAAATCCACAACATCCCTCTTCATCCCAATCCACCGGTAAGTTCGCTTAAAATCCTGAGTGTTTGAAACTTGATTTTAAAGTTTGTAATTGATAATTTAACTTTGCAAAAATTATAGATGATATTATAATGTTAATTTATTGTTATGTTTACTTGAAAAATTATTATAATTTGAAGGTTTTATTTAGTGATGAAATTAATATGGAAACACAGTTGTGGGAAATTTTGTGTGTAATTATATATGGTGACATTGTCGCCGTTAATAATCCGCAAATAACACATAAACCAAATATAACAGCTTTAAAATAAATAGCGCAGGCTAATATGTATTATTGTCAAACATTAACGACATAAATTGTCGCCATATATAACACATGCAATGGTTTATGCCGCCGTTACTGATCAAATACGGCAATAGAAGTCGCCCTAAGTAGTTTATAATATAAACAGCAGAAAACGTTGCCGTGAATAGTTTATCACATATATAGCAGAATAAGTCGCCGCTTATCGTTTTAAATATTGCGCTTGCCTCCGTCACCGTTCAAACATTTAAGGCCAATTTTAACACGGTGACTTTACGGCGTATATAATTACACCGTTTATGCTCTGTTTTCGCTGTAATTAAGAGTTATATACGGCGGATGTTGTCGCCTTTTATAACTTTTTTCCCAGTAGTGTGGGGAGGTGGTGGCAAAGGTGATCAACTGCAAACAACTTTCCGGCAAGGCGAAAGACAGCTTGGTAAAGGTGATCACCATTCTCAATCAAATTGGCCATGGCAACATCGTTCGGTTTAATCAATCCATTGAGGTTCATCTCTCTTTTCGATTCCTTGTCTTGGCATTTTTTCGCAGAATGATATACTCGACCTGCATTGGGTACAGAGAGAGTATAATAGTTTAATACACATTGAGCTTTTGTTTACCTCCAAGGGAGTTGGGCCAATTTGGTGAGGCTATATTTCTTTTGAATTTAATATTAGTGTAATGGGTTACAATGTGTAAAAAGGAGAAAGAAGGGTGTAAGGAAAAGGATTGTTGCCATCATATTTTCTTTGAGCTTGCTCTCTTCTATCTCCATCCATCATTTATACCAGCTTCCGCTATGTTTCCAATTTGATTCCTCCACCACTGCCTCGACGTATACCCAAGAGGACCAAAGGACACGGCGAGGAAGTTCGTGACAGATACCTCCACGTAGAACAATTGCAATCTTCTCATGACTTTCAAAATTGATATCTCTCAACTTAATTTGATTAAAATTATGAAATTTTCCAAAAGTATACAACACATCGAATACTTTTTTAACATATCAAACTTAACCTGCTTAAAAGTTCTATGCACAAAGTTACAGTAGTTTAAAGGCGGAAAGTTTAGGGCAGGAGTTCGGAACCTGAACCTGCTCGGATAGTAATTCAGGCTTAAGTTGGAAATACAATCACTTTGCAAGATGAGCGTTGTTTATACTAAAGACCATTTGCCTTGTGACGCTGATTCGAGCTAGGTGAAACCTCATAATCTTCTGTTGTCTATCAAACGATGCAACTGTGGATCGAAGACTTCGGGTTTGCAAGGTGCTACTAAATTAAGTATAGGAATTCAGAAACCCAAATATGAAATCAAATTATCATTGCTTTTCTGATTTCCTACTTTAATTAGCACCATGCAAACCAAAGTTTCTAATCTTAAAGAAAATAGTTTCATCACATGTGGACAAGGCATACGCATGCTCTCTAGTATTAACAAGCACTAACTTGACAAAAGAACGAATTTTGAACTGACCTACCAATTGTCCAAACACGTTCGAATTCCAACGTAGGATGAAGGTCACCTGCACATAAGTACACATTTTGATAAAATAAGAACTGATAAAACTTAGCGTTCAAGGATACATATGGCACCACTTTAGAGGAATAGGTTCCTTGTCTGACTATCTGTTGATGGAGTGGGAGTTTACCAAGAGCTACACATTAGGATTGTGATTTTCTGTTTGACGTATAACATTTCTTCGGAAAGACAGTAAGGAATGCACTAATGCAGTAAAAGTACTAATGAAACTAAACTAATGCACTAAAGCCATTGTACCCGAGATAGGTGGATGATTAAAGAGTTGGAGACAACTGTAAAATGTACCTGATGTTAGAGTACTATGTTGGAGGTGACCTTTCTGGTTACATATAAAGATTTGGCAGGGGCAATTGCTAGACACATCATGTGGTAAATTTTATGCATTTAAATTGTCCATTGTAGTATGACACAATCATTTTGTCTAGTCAATAGCAGTATTAAGATGTTGATATGTGATTGCATGTTCATGGCTTATTGAATTTTAGGATTGCAAGCATTCCGTGAAAACAACGTGCTACATAGAGGTCTGAAGCCATACTCAGAGACAAGCGTCATTTATGAATAATTTTATTAGTTTGGTTCAATTTTCAATCTTTGTGGACAATATTTCAAACAATGTTCGGATAGTCATTCAAACAAATGTTTGAAATCCAATGGTTTTACAAGATGATCAATGTTCACATTAAAGAGCACTAGCCTCGTGAACTCCACAGCCAAAACATTTTAATAACCCCTTTCTTGGAGATCGAAGACTTCAGGTTTGGAAGGTGCCACTAAATCAAGTAGGAAATCAGAAACCCAAATAGGAATTGGGTTACTGATTTTCTACTGTAAGTTACGTTAGTAGCATCATGCAAACCAGAGTCTCCAATCACAGGTGGATAACTTACCATTCAACAGTTTCACCTCGAGTTAAATAAAGACTATAATTGAGCATCACAAGGCAAATGCTCTCCAGTATAAACAAAGATCAATGTCCATAAATGAAGACTTTATCACAACCTAAAGCTTCACATAGTTTTTTCGGAGTACTTGCAATACTGAAGCTGAACAAGCTATAAAAATGCAATTACATATCTTCATCTTATAATATATATTGAATGTAAAGACAAAATTTATGTATCATACTACATTAGACAATCTAAATTCTCAAAATTTACCACAGCTGATCATTTTTAATTGCCTCAAGTGCCTAGCAACTACCTAATACACCCCACAAAATCTCTGTATGTTACCAGGAAGATCACCTTCAACACAATACTCCAACACCAGGCAGATTTTATCTACACTCCATAAATATTTAAAAAGTCAACTCCCACCCCACCAATCAAAAATCATTGACAAGGAGCCAAAGAAAAGAACCTATAACCCAAAACATAGTTACATTAAACTTAATTATTTTTCATATTTTATCGAAATGCATACTTTCATACCTTCCTCCTTAAAGTGGACGATGACCCTTTGGGATGACCACCTTCATCCTTCTTCGGAATCCGAACATGTTTGAACAATCGTTTGAATAAATGTTCAAAATTTGATTGTTCTACAAGATGGCCCTTGTTTATATTGGAGAACATTTGGCATTTGCCTTGCGATGCTAATTCGAGCTGGATGAAACTGTAAATATTATGTTGCCCACTAGTGATTAATTACTCTCGTCTAGAAGAAATCTTGTGGAAGGTAAGGCTTTTGGGCTGTACAGAGATCTCAGCACCATATGGTTGCTTCACACTGAAAGTTCGAATTTATGTTTGCAATGCAGACCAACATTCTTCAATTCCTCCTCACACGAGTTGCAGGTTTGCAGTGCAGCTGGTTTTCTGGAGCCACAATTTAGGCAATTGCATTTCTGCAAATTAATAAACATAATTTTTAAAAATTATCTACGTAGTAAAAAATGGGATGAGCATGATGAGTACAAGCATCTAGATGATAACTATTGTAACACCTACAATTCGGTTCACACTTGAACTGCATCACAACAATTACTGTTGAGTCGAATCATTCCTAAAATTTATTAATATATGTACGTCTCAAATTTATCTGTCTATTCTATGATGTTTTCATTTCTAGATTATAGGACGTCATGAGCAGTTGATTTATTGGATGTCACTTAAACTCCACTATCTACAATTCTACATAAGAATTTGTTGCACACTATACCTAAATGATAAGACTATTACTGCATGCTTGATGATCATACAACAAGCTAAACACTAAATCAAGGCAATGAATTAAATAAATCAATATCATAGGAACCAAGAGATAAATTACATAGAACTTGTACATCAATAAAGCACCACCACTAACAATGCAACAAGTCAAACGAAGAACTACACTACTATTACACTCAACAAGACATCTGCTAACAACTTAGAGGTAAAATTTTGATGTGATTTATTGCCGACTTTGACTGTTAGTAAATGTTTTAGGAACAAAAACGAAACTAACGACAAAGCATGTTCCCTCGAAATCTCAAGCTTTACGACAAGTAGGAGATAAATTAGGAAGAAACAATGTAACAAGAAGAAGGTAAATCCAACCAACGTTCTTCACTTGTTACATAGGCATATATATAACCTTACCATAAACACATAATTTAATGACCAATACCACTTAACAAACAAAAATGTTGACCAAGAGTCCCATTACTTGATAAATTAGGAAGAAACAATGCAACAAGAAGAAGAAGATAAAAAGACAACTTTATTCATACCAACGTTCTTCACTTGTTACATATGCATATATATATATATATATATAACCTTCATATAACCTTCCCATTCACACGTAATTTAATGACCAATACCACTCAACAAACAAAAATGTTGACCAAAGTACTTGTAACTCACATTTCTTAAAAGAGGGATTAAATTCCTAAATAACAGGAGACAAATTTTGGAAAACTTACTTGTAACTATTTTGCTTAGAATGTTCAGCCCCTTTAAGATATATTCCTCTTCAAGTTCTTCGTTAACAATGGACTCTGGCATAGGCATTAAAGTAGCAGGCGCATCATCACATCCAAGGCAAAATAGATAAATCATATAAGAACAACTAAACAAAGAAACTAGACATAGAGAAATACTAACAATACTAAATTGTAAGGGACAACTACTAAACAAGCTATCACACCAATGCTTGGGTATACAACAAGACATGCGAGGTAGCGTTCAGCCTACGCTAGCAAATAGGTAAAACAGTGAAGGAAAAAGTAAGTGCTAACATGATCGCCTAGGCTAAACATGGACTGAAATATGAAATAATTCAATGCTTACAATACAAATAAGCAAGAAGAAGAAAGTACTAAAACCACCGGATAACACATCCTAGCATCCTAACTATCATACACTAGAGAACAAACTCTATATGGGT
The DNA here is from genome assembly GCA_033002965.1 of Piper betle. Taxonomy (NCBI): domain Eukaryota; kingdom Viridiplantae; phylum Streptophyta; class Magnoliopsida; order Piperales; family Piperaceae; genus Piper; species Piper betle. The sequence goes on along the minus strand of JAURVB010002304.1, from coordinate 73,872 downwards.
AGACACATACCTTGTGAGGAAAAGTTCTCCTTCCTCAGAGGGAGAGCCTCGCTACAAAATATCACAGTCTAACTCAACATCACATTCAGTTAGTTCACTTGTTTACACTCATATACAACTACATATTTATATATAATGGATACAAAACATTATACATATGACCAACCTCTTGAATACGAAGAGCCAACACCAAATGCTATGAACCTCACCAATGAATCTCTTCTTCGTCTTTCACAATTCTTCTCAACTTTCTCATACTAACTTCATGTCTTTATAGTTTCCTCTGTAGTTTCTTTGTCAGTGTATGATGAGAGACTTAACACATACATGCATCATTTTGGAGTTGGAATTGATACCTTATTAATGGGTTAGTACGACCTTCTCTTTAGAATGAACGTGTGGATTTGGAGGGAAGTGGTTTGCTAGGAGATTCTTAGTATGAGAGCTGCTGTATGGTTGTTTTGGCTCCAGTGCCTCATGCGTGGACTACCAGTTCAGAATTCGAACGGAGATATAGTCATTGTGGATGGATAACTGTTCGTAGGTATTGTGGGAATGGTTTGCAGTTGATTTTCATGCAGTGATGGTTGTTATTTGTGGCATGCTGGTTTCTGCTATGTTGCTGTTAGTGCTAGATCTCCTTCGCCCGATGTTCTCTTTGAGGAGTTGTTTTTAATTTTGTTGAAAGTATTGTTGTGATTATTGTTATGTTTTGACTGTCAATTGCATTTTTTGTGGAAAATTTTGAAGACTAGCTTTTTTTAGGAGGAAAGAATGTAAAATTCGAGCTTTAACTCAAGGATATTTGGATTTAGGTTGGTTAGATTTGGTTTGGTTTGTTGCCGTTATGTGAGGTTAGGCGGGCCATGTCTGATATTTTAGAGACCATGTATGTCGTGATATGCATGGGTAATCACAAGGTGCGTTGGTATGTAGTTACAGTTATTGGTTTTAATCGATTTGTTACATGTCGGTGTTGTTACATTGCTCGAGGTTTGTAGTTGTTTGGCTGGCATGGTGGACTTGTGATAGTCAGGTGGGGCTCTATTTGCATAGAGTTGCATCGTGGAATGTTTATGGTTCGTTGCGAACATTTATATCATAGGGTTAGTTTAGGGGCGCTACTGCATTTAGAACACATCTTTTGGGCTTTAGGAAGGTCAGAACATTTCATTTGGAATTGGAAATGTGTTAGTCATCTTCCCTTGACATAGCCTTCAGATTCGTGTTATTTATATTTTTGGTCTAATAAGGGTTTGAGACTGTTTTGACCTTTTACTTCGATCTCCGTACACACGGTCATATTTTGACTTTGAATCAGTTTTGTCCGCAATTAGTGCCACGTGTAGCTTATTGGGTTGGTGACTTTGCATGCATGCATCATGTACCCAATTGTACCCCTTCACCTGCCCTTTCTTAAGTCTATATTTAACCCCTTACTATGATCCTTCCACCTAGATATCTAAAAACCTTAAGGCCACCACCGTTATGTTCCTTTGTGTTGGCTGCTTTGCCAAAGATCTCTCTGCTATCAGGCGCCGCCAAAGAGCTGATGTAAATTTAAAATGTATCCGCAAGTGCACAAAGTAATAAATAATATAGCAAAGGCAAATACGAGGTCAAACCCACATAGGCTTAGGCTTAAGAAGCAAAATTAAATCAATTCTAATTATACTAATCAAACCAATAATATCATAAAAAAGACATCTAATACGGAACGAAAAAGCTCTACTACTATATGTAATGACCCGGCCTAAAGTATAATATAATGGACTAAATTATATTTTTAAAAATAGTTAATTAAGTTAAAGATCTATACTGCATTCTCACTTGTAAATATAATCTTAGATATGAGACTAAATTGAGTTGAGGGAACCTCAACTTGGTCACCACTTTGAAGAGATGATTTGACCCATTATCTTACACTTTTAGCTGGGTCGTTCTAGGTGGTATCAAAGCTTTCTAGTTCCGTGTTAAATGGTGGGCTGGGGCTAAAAACGGGCCAAGTGTAGGAATTTCGAAGACAAAATTTTATAAGATAAGTAGATTGTGAGATCCCTCAATTTAGTCTCATATTTAATATCTACTAAGGTAAATCCTGTACGAGAGCTAATCCATGGTTGTGTTGGCTGAGTGCCTCATGAGTGGACAAGCAGTTCAGAATTCGAATGGAGACCTAGTCCTTGTGGATGGACAACTATTTGTAGGTATTGTGGGAATAGTTTGCGTACGATTTGATTTTCATTGGTAGTGATGGTTGTTGCTCGTGGTGTGCTTTGGTTTCTGTTTGTGTTGCTATTAGGAGCTAAGTCTCCTTCAACCACGATATTCTCTTTTGACTAGAGGAGTTATTATTTTAATCTCATTGAGAGTATTTTAAACCGATAATCTCGTCAATTCAGCTTTGGTTTGGTTTGTTGCGTTATGTGAGGTTAGGTGGGCCATATCTGTTAGTTCAAAGACCATGTATGATATGCATGGGTAATTACAAGGTGCATTGGTATTTAGTTTGAGTAAGACGCCAAATAGGTTCATATCTTAGGGGGTTCGTGGGCGTGGTCTTCCATATAATTAGGTTAAGATAACAATATTAGATAATATAATATTTTGGTTTGGTGTATAAATGAACTGGGCATTGGATGTTACATTAATGCATGAAAAGTCATAGATACAGCAAGGATGCATGACATGTACCATGAAATTAAATAAATACAAAATTGATCTGATCTAGTAATTGCATTCATACGTGAAATAAGTTAGACAAGTTACTAAACCATGTGCTAAAATCATGTGATGTCGGTATATTAGGAATATCAACTGGGCTTAAACCCACGTAATTGAGATGTTAGAAAATGTCGGTGTGTCGAGGGATCTAGAAACCTAAGCTTGAGATATCTCACAATAGTGCAATATCTAAATTATTATTAAAATAATGTGATTTGATTGATAAATTATTTGGTAACCCAATGGATAAATCGTCAAGTTGAATTAAGATATAGAACTCCAAAGATGCCAAATCGAATGGATTTGGTTGACTTTGATGAAGCGAAATGAGATTTCGTCATCACCCAACCCACATGTGCAAATGATAGATTTTTTTAATTAATCTTTTATCATTTATTAAATTAATTAATTTCATTGCGAAATTAATTAAAATCATATGGTGGGTTTGTTTTAAAAGTAAACACGCACAAAAATTATTAGTATGTTGCTTATTTAATTAATTAGTATTTTATGTGTGATCTGAGGCGTCTCGAATGCGACTCAAATTTATTAAGTTCAAATCTTTTATTATTATGACCTTGATTAGGTGATTTATGTAGTATTTTACTATACATAATCAACAAATGCACAAAAAATAACCAAAATATTAATAAACGTACAAACTTTATATAAAAATTATATTTTTACAATGATCTAAGATGTAAAGCATATTTAATAATATATCGAGATGATTAAAATGCTATGAACTACATGATCTAGCAAGGATCTACATGAAACAAATGCCAAACATCCAAAACAAGGAAGAAGGGAAGAAAAAGCGTACCAGAAGAAGGGAAAGAGAAAGAGGAAGAAAGGGGAGAAAAGAGGGGAGAAATGAGGGAAGAACCAAGGGGGAAAGAGGGGGGAAAAGGGAAAAGAAGGGAGAGGGGTGGTGGCCAAGGAGGAAGGGGGAGAAGAGAAGAAGAAATGGGGAAGAAAAAGAAGGGACAGGTTTTACCTCGCGGTAGTGCTGCGGCACTCACCTGAACACTCGAATAGTAGCCCATATGTGTGCTATAGCCAGGGCCTTCAAGGTCCAGCGCCGTGGCACTAGACCCCAAAATGGCCGAAAAAAGAGAGAAAAAGAGTTGGGGCTGACCGAGGAAAGCTTCTAGGGCACAACTAGGGCTAGAGGGTACTCCAATGATGCATGTAACATGACTCAAACACAACACATGGCCCTAGGGTAATTCAACACCCAAAACAAGGTCACGACTTGGCAAATTGGGGCTGATTGGATAATACTCACGGTGGACACTGCCAATGCCCAAATCCACAACAATACACAAGGACCTACTTAGCGCCAACCCGATCGAACTAGAGTGGTTGCACGCTAACCAATTCGAACTAAGAGGCAAACTGGTTGAAAAACATTGAAGCGCTCCATGCAAATCTTAGTCCAATCACTCCGTTAAAGCAATTGACTTAAGACAAAAAATAGTCACAACTACACGAATCTTAATCATGTCCATGTGCTACTTTAAAAGTCTCACATCTTTCTATAAATTGGATTTATGGTGATTTTAGACTTTGACCAGAGGTATTACAAATACCATTGATGGATGCAAACATGTATTTGTGGACCTTACACCCGGAGGACGTGGAGGTTTATGAGTATTGTTAAGTATAGCGTGTGTCCAGACTCATAGTTCAAAGAGTATTAAAGGCGCATGCATGAGAGTACTCAGCCTACGTGCTCAAAGCCAGGAGAAATATGGAGGTTCGGAGAGGGCTTAGGACAAAGGTTACCCGAGAGTGGGATTAGAAAAGTATTACCGAGAGTGGCAGAATACCAGCTAGATTGGGATGCTGTTAAGTTAGCTGCTTAATGACTCCTCTCTAGTTGTCCTTATGAGAGTTCTTGAGGAACATATATGATTGTTTGTTTTCCATAAGAGTTAGCTCTCATGTTTTAGTTTGATATTAGTTATTTCTGGACCAGTGACAATCATTGCTGACGTTTTTTTCTATATATGGAGGTGAGGAAGATGAATGGTATATGTCGGCCTTGACAAAGGAGTAGCGCTTGCATTGCACACACATACCTGGCGCCGCGTCGACTTTTGTGTAAGATGTGATGTAGTTTGAATGATGTTGTGGATATACATGTTCGTGTATATATGGATGTGCTTGTGAGGCTCGTATGCCTTGCTTTAGAAATGTTTTGAAAATGTTTTGGGAAAAGTTCTAATGTCTAGGAATGATCTGCTATGCTAAGATGAAAATAAACAAAATGTGATGAGCATGATTTGTAGGTGGGCGAGACCCCGGTTACAACTAGTGTTGATGTTTTGAATCCTATTGTGGTGTAAATTATTATTTTTATATATATACTATATTGTGCCATATTTTGATAGGTCACCCCCTTATTACACTTTTAGGGGGATTCTGTCTATTTTATTCCAGAACATTTGCATAATTTTTGTTTGCTATTTTAATTATTTTCAGTGTGACCATTATCATGACATTCATGTAGCATCCTACTAGGGTTTTGCATCTGCATTCAGATATTGTTTGCACATTAGCGGCATACTCCATCTTAAGACGTCGAGAGGGTTCTATCATAGTCGTTTAGGTTTTGGGTCAACCAAATTAATCGGTTTACGAGTAGTTCGATCCATTATAACGGTTCTGGTTTGAGTTGAGAGTAAACCGGATTGGGGTGTTACAAGATTGGTATCTGAGCCAACTATTGATCGATAAAGATGGAAGATGCCATTACAAGTTTTGTGTGTGCAAATCTGCTCTAAGTCAAGCCAGCAGGTATATTTTTCTTGATTTACTTGTTCAATTTATAGATTTCTCACCACGTAGTTGAATGACAGTGTTCACAGGATTTGATTAGTGAGTGTCAGTTGCAATGGTGAGAGCAACTCGCAAGACTCAGATCAGGGATCCGTCTCCTTCTCCTCTCAGGCATACTAGTCCTAGTTGTGCACCAAGTGAGACAGCATCTAGTAGACTGAGAGCCCAACCACCGTCAGGAGAACCCAACGTGCACGCTTCGACCAGCCACCGTAGTGCTCATAGTCGCCAGACTGAGAGAGATGTGACCATTGCGCAACTGGTAGAAACACAGAGGCAGATACAAGAAAGCCAGGAAGTATTCAAAAGAGAGCTCCGTCAGATAGCCCTCTCCATTACCCGAGCTGAGAAGAGGCCGACAAGGGATGACAGAGTACGAGGAAGGCCGCTTTTCCCATGGACCATTCGCCGCCGCCTCCTCCTCTATTGATGCATCAGGGGACTATTCCTACAGCTCCCTGATCGCTCCTCTTCATACCGAAATAGGTATTCATGGTAGTGGACCCACTGGGGTCAGTAATTGACAGACAGCAAGGGGTAGTATACCGACAGTGGCACTATTGCTGTTACAATAGCTTGAGATAGGCACGGGTTCAAATAGATCAACAGATGTAAGGGATGATAGCTTCTGGCAATATGAGCAATTTGTGAAAAATGGAGGGCACTCTTTTTTAGGGAACCCAGATGCAAAAGAGGCTTTCTTATGGATTATATCATCAATTGACATGTTTAAGAGTATGGCATGTCCGATGGAACATCGTGTCAAGATTATCATAGAAGCACTCCAAGATGAGGCGAGAATCTAGTGGGATTCAGTCATAGACTCCACTTTTGTAGACAGACAATCTCAAGATGTTACCTAGGAAGAATTCAGAGCTAAGTTTGACAGAAAGTATTTCCCCTTGAATATCAGAAAGAGAAAAGAGAGGGAATTTTAGACACTTAGGCAGGGACCCATGACTATATCACAGTATGAGGCCAGATTCAGAGCGCTAGAGAGGTTTGCATGGGACGTAGCATTGACTGAGCAATGGTGGATCGGGCGTTTTTATGAGGCACTATGAAATTTGTGTAGCCCTAGTTGATGGAACATTTGCTACCATCGGTGATGTGATTCGATCCACAAGTGAGACAGAACGAGTCTTGGCTACTCAACCTCGCCGAGACCAGAATCAGAGACAACAACAAGCTCATCCGTACCAACCTAGTCAGGGGGCATAGCAGAGGCGCTGAATAGATGCTCTAGTCGCAATGAGAGCGATGGATGGACAAGTTCAGAAAGGTGGTTACCCAGTGTGCCAGACTTGTGGATGCAACCATGGAGGTGTATGTAGAGCTGGTACTAATGCATGCTTTAGATGTAGCCAGCTAAAACGCCTAGCTAAGGCTTGTCCAACTGCTCAGCACCAGCCTCCGGCTCTTCCAGCACCGACACAACGATTAGGTCTCCCAGCACCCCCACAGCAGCAACAACAGATAGGCCACCAGGGCCAAGGTTAGGGACAAAGAGGTAGAGGTCATAATCCACCGAGACAGCAGAATAGGGGCCAGGGTCAGAGAGGTATAATGGCTACAATGGTAGGATAGGCCAGGCAATAGACTGGCCCAACATATGAGGCACCACCAGCATTGCCTGCCACTCTGGCCTAGCAACAGCCACAACAGGAACATCCGGTGAGGATGTATGCAGCTACAATGGAGGACGCATTTGCAGATGCAACCATCATGACAGGTACACTTATTGTTGGCTCAGTACCTACACAAGTTTTATTTGATACTGGCTGCACACATTCTTTTATATCATACACACACAGATAGGATTGGAGTTCATATGGAGAGCTTAGGACATTCATTATTAGTGTCTACTCCCGCCGGTGGAGTTGTAGCTACTGGAGAGTGTGTGTGTAGTATCCCTGTTGAGATTCAACAGCGACAACTAGTTGTGGACTTGATATTATTCAGGATGATAGAGTTCGATGTGATCTTTGGGATGGATTGGATGTCCAAGTAGGGACGGAAGAAGATGGTGACTTTTCGACGCGGGAGGCACCTTTTCTTTTTCCAGGGTCAGGGCAAAAACAGAGAGAAAGGTTGGATCTCCTATCAAAATGTAGTGAGACAGTTAGACAGGGGTTGTGAGTTGTTGATGGCCGCTTTGGTGTTGGCTGAGCAGAATGGTTCAAGGGACAAACCCAGTGTTGAGCAAATTCTAGTTGTCAGGGAGCTTGCAGATGTCATTTCATAAGAGATCACCGGAATGCTGCCGAGGAGGGAGGTTGATTCTGCTATAGATTTGATGATAGGCACAACACCCATCTCTAGAACCCTGTATAGGATGGCACCACTAGAACTCCGGGAGCTCAAGGAGCAATTGTGGACAATATTGGATTAGGGTTTTATCCGACCAAGCATATCACCATGGGGAGCACCGGTGTTGTTAGTGAGAAGAAAGATAGAAGCATGTATTTGTGCATCGACTATAGGATGCTAAACCATGTAACCATTAAGAACAAATACCCTCTTCCTTGGATTGATGACCCCTATTTGATCAGTTGACCTCAACAACCGTCTTTTCAAAGATTGACTTGAGATTCTGCTACCACCAATTGAGGATTAGAGCAGAGGATATTCTGAAGACTGCATTTAGAACGAGATATAGACATTATGAGATATGGACCCCTTCAGATTGACAAATGCCTCAGCAGCATTCATGGACCTAATGAACAGAGTGTTCAGTCCCTTTTTGGATCAAATTGTGATAGTCTTCGTGGACGACATATTCCTCATCGAGAGAAGAACATGAGTAGCATCTTCATACTGTGTTACAAACCCTAAAGGAGCACAAACTATATAGAAAATTTGTGAAGTGTGACTTTTGGCTTTTAGAGGTCAACTTCTTAGGGCACAATGTATCAGAAGTAGGGATTTCAGTGGATCTAGTGAAGGTAGAGGCAGTTGTACAGTGGGGACAACCGAAAACACCTTCAGAGATACGGAATTTCCTTGGTCTAGCAGGGTATTACCGTCGTTTCATACAAGGTTTTTCCTCTATAGCAGCTCCTCTCACGCAACTAACTAGGAAGGACAAACACTTTATATGGATTGACGAGTGTGAGCAGAGTTTCAAGACACTGATGGAGAGATTGGTGCCAGTTCTCACATTACCAGAGGGACACAATGACTTTATAGTCTACACAGATGCCTCAGGAATTGGCCTTGGTTGTGTTCTGATGCAAAGAGATAAGGTTATCGCATATGCATCTCGTTAGCTAAAGGTGCATGAGTGTAACTACCCTACTCATGATCCGGAACTTGCAACCGTGGCTTTCGCCCTCATAATATTGAGACATTACCTCTGTGGGACTTCCTTCCAAGTTTTGACTGATCACAAAAGTCTGAAGTATATCTTCACACAGAAGGATCTGAACAGCCGACAGAGGAGATGGTTGGAGTTGTTGTCTGATTATAAAATCGATATCTCATATCATGAGGGCAAGGCGAATGTAGTAGCAAACGCCTTGAGTAGGAGGCCAGTTTGAGACTCAGTAGGGATGGCAACAGTTTTAGTGACTCTGACTGATACACGCCAAAGGCGGTTAGTTGGAATGATTGCTAGACTCTCGATTCAGCCGAGTATCTTTGAACAAATTAGAGGCGCACAGAATGAGGATAAGCAGTTGGCTTAGTGGTTAGCGCAGGGAATTCACAGAGATTTGGTCAGGGATGTAGATGGACTAATCAGATTGAGAGGATGTTTTTTCGTTCCAGACATCATTGAGTATCCCGGACTTCATAGGACTATTTTTCACGACGCCCACACCTCGAGGTGCACAGTGCATTCTGGGTGGAGCGAAGATGTATCACGATGTTTGGCGATCTTATTCGTGGCCAGGACTAAAGAGGGAGGTTTTTGACACTGTGGCTAGGTGTTTAGTCTGTCAACAGGTGAAGACAGAACACGTGCGCCCTGGTGGGACCTTACATCCATTAGAGACACCAGAGTGGAAGTGGGAGAGTATAGCTTATGATTTCGTGGTTGGTATACCTAAGAATCGCCAGTAGAGAGATGCAGTATAGGTAATAGTTGATCAACTAATGAAGTCTGCACATTTTATCCCTATTAGGATGGATTACCCATTATCCACTTTGGCGACCTTATATCGGGATGAGATGGTATGTCTACATGGAGTTCCGTTGGAGATCAACTCTGACAGAGACCCACAATTTATATCCCGCTTTTGGAGAGCTTTTCAGGCAGCCATGGGTACAGAGTCGAAGTTCAGCACCGCCTTCCACCCCCAGACAGATGGGTAGTTTGAAAGAACTATTCAGATTCTTGAGGATTTGTTTAGGGCTTGTATGCTAGATTTTGAAGGCAATTGGGTAGAGCATTTGCCTATGGTGGAATTCGCGTACAACAACAGTTACCAAGCTAGCATTGGGATGATACCATTTGAAGCACTATATGGTAGGCTGTGTAGATCCCCAATGTGTTGGGTCAGGGCAGTGAGCCGATGATATTTGGACCAGAGATGATTCAACAGACACAAAATGTGGTTATGCGGATCAAAGAGAGGATGAGGTCAGCTCAGGACCGACAGAGAAGTTACGCTGATCAATGCTGACATGAGGTTCACTTCATGGTCAGAAAACATGTCCTTCTGAAGGTTTCACCAATCAAAGGAAACATGAGGTTTGGTATGCGTGGGAAGCTTAGCCTGCAATACATAGGGCCATTCGATGTTCTAGGACGTGTAGGTCAGGTGGCCTATCAACTTGCACTACCACCTCACCTATCGGTCGTACACCTAGTGTTCCACGTGTCCTTATTGAAGAAGTACCACCCAGATTACTCTCACGCTATCAGCTTCCAAGAGATAGAGCTTCGTCCTGACTTGACATATCCAGAGGATGCAACGAGGATCATTGATCGTCAAATGAAGACCCTCAGACGTAAGCAAAGTCCCTTAGTATGAGTGCAGTGGAATCGACAAGGAGTTGAAGAATCTACAGGGGAGCACGAGGATGAGATCAAGAGGAGGTATCCTGAGTTGTTCGAGCAGCCAGCTTCTGGACCAAGTACTCTAGCTTCCAACCTCGATTACAGTTTACAGAATTATGTTTGACACCTCCTTGATTTAAAATTTCGAGGATAAAATTTTTATAAGGAGGGAAGGTTGTAAAACCCGCAACTCCAGTCAGGGTTTTATAGTCATTAGCGTTCAGAACACGTGTGCGGGGCAGAGGCCGACCGTGTGCGCGTGCTATGAGGGTCCAAGTATTCAATCATAGCATCAAATACGCATCAGCAGACTAAGTTATCAGTAGATATGAGAGTATACATTTGATGGTTTTGTTTTTTCATTTTGTGAATGTAGAATTAGTTTAGGCCGAATAACGCATTAGGACGGTTGGATCATATTCGAGTGGGTTATTAGTTATAGAGTATGTCATTGGGATGGTGTGGTATTTATTTTACTTTATGGGATTTTTTTTCTGATTTTTCTAGATTTTTCTAGGATTTATTATGAGTTAGTTCTTATTCTTGACTCGAGCCGGTGTCGAGTCAAGTTTTGTTTACAAATTTGCCACCGATCACCCAACACTTCTCATATTCTCGCCCAAACCCCGACACTTCTCTTCTTCACCACCTCAAACCCTAGCCACCACCCTTGTGGTTGTTACCACCGCGGCCGATCGACACCACCCAGCCCCACCGTGCTAGCGCCGTGTCATCTCAACCACCCCGGCCACCGTCCAGCCGTTGCGACACCGGAATCGCCCCCACAATTTTACTGTTGCTTCTGTCGATGATTTACCGCCGTCTGTGCTAGACCGCCATTGCTGTGACATTGATGCCCTTCTCCTCGACCTCCTTAACATTTCCCCCTACCTAGCACCGCTGCCGAGGCTGACCCTAGGTCTGATCGGAGCGATCGACCACCCCTACCAAAATCAACGCCGCCACCAGCGGTCATCACCGCCGCAACTTGCCATCACCACCATTGGGTCGAGCTCGCCGAGCCAGTGCCGACCCTTACCCCCAATTGCCCCACCGGAACAGTCGTCGAAAAACCATCGGAAACTACCGAAAAATTGCCGGAACTTGCTGAAAAATTGGACTCGGTGGAATTCGCCAGATATTCGACTGAGCTCATCCAGTCAAGCACGATCAAACTTCGGACGCCATCAAGCGCCAAATTTAAGCTTCTAACCGCGCGACGAAAACCTAACCGTTGCCAATTGCCGACGACGCGCGAGGTATAATTTATTTTAATTTAATTATTTAAAAGTAATGATTGTTAGTACAACATGCTAGGATGCTAAAATTGAATAATTGATGTGTTAGATATTTTATGTTAATAAAAATATGAATGTGTGATTGTGTGATATTAAAACGGATGCTAAGGAATTAATTAGGTTGACTAAATAAGTGTTGTAATCTAATGCAACGTAGAGTAGGAAAACTTATATTGATGATTATTGATGTGTGTTGATTGATGCATGGGTGATGTGAGTATGCTATAGGATGTGTGTATGCATCATGAGTGGGTATTAGTATTTAGTTTTGATGTGTACGAACAGAGTTTTATCACCAATGATAATGTCTTCATTCAAATCACCGATAGAATGAAGCGGGCGTTAGTATTTAGTTTTGATTTCTAGATCTTTTGAGAAATTTTTGTTTGCTATTTTAATTATTTTTGGTTTGACCATTATCATGTCATTCATATAGCATCCTGCTAGGGTTTTGCATCTCATTCATACATTGTTCGCGCATCAGTGGGATACTCCATCTTGAGACGTCAAGAGGGTTATATCGTAGCCATTTAGGTTTTGGGTCAACCAAATTAATCGGTTTATGAGTGTTCAATCCATTGTAACTATTCCAGTCTAGGTTGAGAGTAAACCGGATTGGGGTGTTACACCTGATGTCTTCATCAGAGGGTTAAGTCCTCCACAACACTTCTTGATCTTGCTCTCCAATTGCCAAAAGTCCTCTCCTTTTCCTAGCTAGCCTCGCTTCTCTGTTCCCCCTTCCACTTGATAAGACACTCCATCTGTTCCTTTGAAGTCCCCAGGCTGAAGTGCCTATACTCCAAAATCCTCCCTCCCTTTTTCCCAAATTGTTTCCGGACGATAGGGGGAGCTCTCTTCGGACGAGTTCTCCTCAAATTGACCAAATCCTCATGGAAAGGTTCGAGAAAACTAACATGGAAAATAGGGTGAAGCTTGTACCCTTTTACCTTCTCCGCCTCAAAAGGACCATGTACCTTTGCACCATTGCCCGATGCACGTCGGTACGTCTAATTTCCTCCCAAATCAATGGCGTGAGCTTCAGCTTTACTTTGTCCCCCATGCTGAATGACAATGCCCTTGAGTCAGCATATCTCTACATTCTGCTCGTTGCCTCGGCCAATGAATCCATTGTATCCCGTATAGCTGGACACCATACTCCACCTCCTTGTGGAGCAACCTCTAGTTGTATAAGAGGCTAGTAGCCCGTAGCAACTTTGAAAGGACTAAGCCCCGTAGCTGAAGAACCATGCAGTTTATAACAAAACTACACCACATCAAGAAGTTCCAACCAGTTCTTCTGGCTGGTGACGAAATGCCTCCAGTGCTCCTCGAGCACCGCATTCGCCCTCTCAGTCGCCCATCAAAATGAGAATGGTTAGCTATAACAATGTCGGTTGGGACTACAGTACTTCCCCACATTCCTGAAGAACCATTCGGCAGTAGTCTCTATTGAGCACCCCTGTGGTATTGCTACGAACATGAGTACTTAGAAAACCGACCCACTAACCTTGCTGACATTCCCTCACCCTAGGGAATCTGGACAAAGTCCATTGAGACTGAGCTCCATGGTCACAAAGGTGTAGGTAGTGGTTGCAGCAACCCAGCCTCTAACCTTCTCTCCACCTTATCCTGGTGACCCACCAAACAAGATTTGACAAAAACTTCATTATGAGCCTCCATTCTCAACCAATAATACGCCCTAGACATTAGAGCATGTACCTGGTCCCTACTTGGATGTCTAACCCACTAGGGATCGTGTACCCAGTCCCTAGACTCCTCCCTAAGCTTTCGTCTTAGTCTACCCACTATAGGGACACCTAGCCGATCCCCACTAGCATAGACAAACTCTTCATCTAACCAATACGTGAGAGTCCAACCCCTGCTGACTTTGTCAACCAGCTTCTTGTCCTCGAGATGTGCCTTTGCCAACTCTCTAACCTGCCCCAGTAGCACCTTTCACCTTGCCTGTCTCAGAGATTTCTTCTGCTGGGTCCTGAAAAATGTGTTAGCTACATTGTCCATGATGACAATGAACTCAAATCCTAACAAGTAAGCTTGTCATACTCTTAGACAATGCACTACGACCTCTTGCTACAGTATATCATCCACGGCTCTGTCTGAAGCGTCTGTCACTACTCCAAATGGTTGACTAAATTCGGCTTGGTACCTACAAGCGGTTGATATAGTTACTTCTCGTATAGATGATCCTAAATCTGTAGCCTCCACCATTGATAATTTGTTCTATCAAATTTCTCAATCTTCCCAACCTTGGAAGTGTCTGCCATGACTCCCACTCAAATCAAGATCTGATTGAATGAGACCCAAAGTTGCCATAGACAGCGCCAATTGTTGAGAAAAATCCCCAAGTTGGAGATCAACAACAGCGAACACAAGATATGGGAAAATAATACCTAAGAAATAAGATAAAATAAAACCAAAAAGAACATAGATCTAACGTGGAAAACCCTCCTTTTCTCGAGAGTCAAAAACCACGGGACAATAACGAACAATTCACTACTTTAACCAAAGATTACAGCCATCACTAGCGAAGGAGAAGAAGATGAGAATAAAGGCTAGGGTGAGGAGCACGTCCATACCAGTTTGTCGGCCAAAGCTCATGCATGCTCACAGTGCTTGGCCTTGACATTGGGTTGTCGTGCAGGGAGAAGGGAAGCATTACTGGTGGTGCTGCTGGCCGGACGGAGTTCACCTTGCAGTCTCGGCGGTGCTGCTGGCCAAACATCATACGCCTTGGTGCAGGACGGTGTCACCTTGGATAGTTGCTGCAAGGCATGGACTTTAGGCTTCCAATTGGATTGCTAGGGTAGGTTGCAGTTGATGGAGTCATGATCTGGTTTTGGGTTGAAGAAGAAGGCGTCAACCCAAAAGAAGGGACGTTGGGGAAGAAGAAGCCGGTAGACTTGTAAATATGGGTTGACTCAACACAGACTTGAGTTAAAAAAATAATACTAACTCGTAATAAATCTTTAAAAATAATTATTCTAATGGGTTATGGGTTAAAGTTACTAAACTAATTAATTATTGTACGAAATCACCAGAAGTAATAAAAATACGATAATGATAAACGGTCGATAATTAATCGATGTACTACAAGCGATTAATTTAAATCAGATGATTATAAGTAATTAATAAAATAAAAATTTTACCTTTATCATATTAAATTTAATATTAGGTAAATAAAGTGATTATTTTAATAACGGGTTAGTAAGGTAGAAAATGAGTTAATAAATTATAATCGGGTAAAAATCACAAGCGTTGTGCCTAAATAACCTAATGAAAATAAATAAAATTCGAAAATTTATTGAGTTGAATAATTTAAAATAATTGTATTAGTAATATCTTTGAATTAGGATAATACAAATTATTTTAGATAATTTAATCGAACAACTTAATTAATTAAATTGTTATGAATAATGATAGTGATTAAAAATTATAACCGAAGGAAAGTATATTAAAAATAGTAATTAAATATTTGTTTATAAGTTGATAATTATTTTATCATTTGTTAAGTGTGAATTATAATTTAGATAATTAATTTAAAATGTATAGTAGGATTTAAATAATTATGTCACATGAATAAATTAATATTTAATATTGTTGAATTTTAATCTTGATATCTATTAGTCATTTAGTTACATGCATTTTTACTCGAATAAAATTATACTTATGTATAATTTTATTTTCTCGTTCAGATTCGAATCGTTGGTCACAGTTGTCACTTACGAACTATCCAGGTTCGTATAAATATTTGAAATGTTGTATTTTCCCTCGACTATCCAGGTTCGTATAAATATTTGAAATGTTGTATTTCCCTTGTGCAGTCCGGGTTGCCTAAGCCCATATTCGACTCCCATGTACCGAGTGCAAACGGGGTCAATGAATTGACTCAATCCGACACAGGGCTACACCCTTTAAAATTACTATGTGGGAGTCTTGGTCGACTTGAGTATCTGACCACCATGCACAACCAGAGTCGACTCAATTCAGCACAAGGCAACACGCCTTGAAAGATTAAACACCTGCCCTATGCCGAAAGGGGTGATAGGGCGCAGTGGCGCAGGAAGCTCATTATGCATTTATGATACCAAGAGGATAAGTCAATGGAAAATATCGGTAACTACAAGTTGGAAATCCGAGAAAGAATGGAGTTCTGCATCCCTAATTTTCGGTGAACTAGGGTTCACTAACGCAAAATTGCCTCAGCAAGCCTTGAAGCTTAAACACATGCCCTATGCCGAAAGGGGTGAAAGGTGGCGATGAAGGCTCATTGATGCATTTGTGATACTGAGAGGATAAGTCAATGGAAAATATCGGTAACTACAAGTTGGAAATCCGAGAAATGGAGTTATGCATCCCTAATTTTCGGTGAACTAGGGATCACTAATGCAGAATTGCCTCAGCAAGTGAGCAACTTTAGACGGAGGATTAAGAGTGTGGTTGGTGGTAACCTAAAGTTTGGTGAATTGATAATAAATTAGACTACTCTATATAAGATTAAACAGGTGAATAATATTGATTGCTCTTCTTATCTTTATACTCCTTTTCTTACATCTAATTTTTTCTTGTCTTGTCCTGCTTTAGAATGAGAGCCCATATTTATAAAGAAGTGTTGAGGCCTTTTATTTTACATTGAACAACAAACAATCACCTTTGTTTGGTATCCCGGATTCCATTAGTATTCTGAATGTTGCAATGGGTTACATATCATTAATATTCAAAATTACAATAATTAACATACACCTCCATGTAGAACAATTGCAATCTTCTCATGACTTCGAAAATTGATATCTCTCAACTTAATTCGATTAATATCATGAAATTTTCCAAAAGTATAGAACACATCAAATGCTTTTAACGTAACAAACTTAACCTGACTAAATCTATGCACAATGTTACAGTAGAAAGGCCAAAAGTTTTAGGGAGGACTTTGGAAACTGAACCTGCTCGGAAAGTTTTAGGTAGGACTTCTGGGATATCGAAGACTTCGGCTTTGGAAGGTGCTACTAAATTAAGTACGAAATCAGAAACCCAAATAGGAATCGGGTTACTGATTTCACGTCAGTAGCATCATGCAAACCAGTCTCCAATCTCCAATCACAGGTGGATAACTAAACATTCAACATTTTCACCTTGAGTTAAATAAAGACAATAATAGAGCATCACCAGGCAAATGCTCTCCAGTATGAACAAAGATCTGTCCATAAATAAAGACTTAATCACATCCTAAAGCTTCAAATCACCACGTTGCATAGTTTTTTCGGAATACTTGCAATACTGAAGCTGAACAAGCTATAAAAATGCAATCACACACCTTCATTAAACTATATATTGAATATAAAGACATAAAATTTATGTATCATACTATATTAGACAATCTAAATTCTCAACACCAGGCAGATTTTATCAAAGGAGCCAAAAAGAAATGAAGCTGCAACCCAAAAACATGGTTACATTAAACTTAAATCATTTTTCATATTTTATCAAAATGCGTACTTGCATACCTTTCTTCTTAAAGTGGACGAGAACCCTTTGGGATGACCACCTTCATCCTTCTTCGAAATCCGAACATGTTAGAACAATAGTTCGAATAAATGTTCAAAATTTGATTTTTCTACAAGATGGCCCTTGTTTATATTGGAGAAACATTTGGCATTTGCCTTGGGATGCTGATACGAGCTAGATGAAACTGTAAAATCTTATGTTGCCGACTAGTGATTAATTATTCTCGTCTAGAAGAAATCTTGTGGAAGGTAAGGCTTTTGGGCTACGCAGAGATTTCAGCACCATATGGTTGCGAAAGTACAAAAATTATATTTGCAATGCAGGCCAACATTCTTCAATTCCTCCTCACATGAGTTGCAGGTTTGATGTGCAGCTAAGTTTCTGGAGCCACAATTTAGGCAATTGAATTTCTGCAAATTGATAAACATGTAAATTTTAAAAATTGTCTACATAGTAAAAATGGGAAGAGCAAGATGAGTACAAGCATCTAGATGACACGTATTGTAACACCTATAATCTGGTCCTAAAATTTATTAATGTGTACGTCTCAAGCTAAAAATGGATCGATTTAAGAAAATATGAATATGTACGTCTCAAGCTAAAAACGGATCGATTTAAGCATGATGCACACTCATCACTAGAGGCGTCTCATAGAAAAATGATAAAAACTATGAGGCTAAGCAACTTGAGTTAAGGTTGTGTATGAAAATAACTTTAGAAATCTCATCCTTGAGTATTATTAATCTCAAAAGTAAAAACATGGCTAAATGCCCCTTGTTAAGTGACATCCCATAAATCAACCACTCATTACTGTTGGGAAAATAGACGCTTTAACAAAAACAACCCAGAAAATATTTTCCCTCAGGATAAAATGAAAACAAATATAAGATGAATAAGAGATATCAAGATAAAAATAGATTGAAACTTTCCTCCACATTAGAAAAAAGAAAACCAACCTACTCAATCAACTTCGATTAAGAAAATCTCTTACAAAAGTATCAAATAAAAATTTGACAAAATTCTCCTAATACAAATCACACTAACAACAAGATCTGAAATATACAATTCTTGAGAAAATATGAAAAATTGAGAAATTAACATACACCTCAAAAGAAAATTGGATCAACCTCACATCCCGACTTCAACTTGAGATGATGAAGAACTTCTCCAAACTCTTCCTTTATGAGCCAAATGTGCTCAAAAACTCTCAAGAAGATGTTCTATTTAACATCAACAGAATTCTCCTTTATATAAAAGAATATAAGTAGAATTCTAAAAATCATTTTATTAAACTTCTATAGAAAATAACAAAATCGCACATACACCAATTATTAGTGTGATAAACGAAAGGCCAAAAATTGACAATTAGTTTATTAAACGAAAGGCCAAAAATTGACAATTAGTTTATCAATGCGAATGGGTGAGGGAAACTCAACAATTACATCCTACAATCTAGAAATGAAAACATTGATAGAATAGAGAGATAAATTTGAGAATCAAGCTAATGAATCTAAATTCCAAGCATTCCATCTAACGAGGAGCTTAAACTCCAGTATCTACAATTCTACATAAGAATTTGTGGCACACTATCCTAAATGATAGGCTATTAGTGCACAAATGATGATGTAACACGCTAATTACATACAACAAGCTAAAATATATTACATAGAGTTGCTACATCAATAAGGCAATACCACTAACAATACAAGTCAAACGAAGAACTACACTACTATTACATAAAAGACATTGCTAACAACTTAGTCAATGTTTTAGGTACACAACTCCAACGACGAAGCATGTTCCCTCGAATTCTCAAGCTTTACGACAAGTAGGAGATAAATTAGGAAGAAACAATGTAACAAGAAAAAGAAGATAAACGACAACTTTAATCATCCAACCAATGTTCTTCAATTGTTACACAGGCATATATATAACCTTACCATAAACACATAATTTAATGACCAATACCACTTAACAAACAAAAATATTGACTTAAAAGAGGGATTAAAATCCTAAATAACAGGAGAAATATTTTGGGAAACTTCTTGTGTTCACTTGTAACTATTTTGCTTAGAATGTTCAGCCCCTTTAAGATATATTCCTCTTCAAGTTCTTCGTTAACAATGGACACTAAATATGGAATCGGCATTAAAGTAGCAGGCGCATCACCACATCCAAGGCAAAATAGATAAATATATAAGCACAACTAAACAAAGAAACTAGATATAGAGAAATACTAACAATACTAATTTGTAAGGAACAACTAATAAACAAGCTACCACACCAATGCTCAGGTGCCAGGTGGCGATGAACCTACGCTAGCAAATAGGTAAAACAGTGAAGGAAAAAGGTGAGTGCTACTATGATCGCCTAGGCAAAACATGGACTGAAATACGAAATAATTCAATGCCAACAATACAAATAAGAAGAAACTACGAAAACCACCAGATAACACATCCTAATACAATAGAGAACAAATTCTATATGGGTAGACTCTACCTTACGAGGAGAAGCTCTCCTTCCTCATAAAGAGAGGGAGAGCCTTGGTACAAAATCTCACAGTCAAACTCAACATCACATTCACTTAATTCACTTGTTTACACTCATATACAACTATATATTTATATATAATGGATACAAAACATTATACATATGACCACCTCTTGAATACGAAGAGCCAACACCAAATGCTCTGAACCCTCACAATTCTTCTCAAAAATCTCATACTAACTTCATGTCTTTATAATTTCCTATATAGTTGTACACTTTGTCGGTGTATGATGAGAGACTTCAACACATACATGCATCATTTTTCGAGTTGGAATTGGCACCCAATTAATAGGTCAGTATGACCTCTTTAGAATGAACGTAAGGATTGGGGGGAAGTGGTTTGCGAGGAGATTCTTAGTATGAGAGCTGCTCTATGGTTCAGTTCAGAATTTGAACGGAGACATAGTCATTGTGGATGGATAACTGTATGTAGGTATTGTGGGAATGGTTTGCATAATAGTTGCAAAAATTGGAATCGGTTTTTGAGGGAGTCACTGAATCAGATCGAATCAGTCTAAATCGGTCAGGAGTTGGTTTAGTTGAATCGGTCTAAATTAGTCCTATACAAAAATTTCAGTTTAATCAAAATTAGTAGGTTTTAAGTTATAGAACATGTCATTTTGATATTATGGTATATATATTATCTTTTATAGTATTTTTTCATATTTTTTTGGATGTTTTTTTAAATTATTTAGAGTTAGTTATTATCTTTTAATAGAGTCGGATTCAAATCACTTTTAATTATAAGAATGCCACTGCTATTTCTTTTATTTCTTTCCCCTCTTCTCTCCACACCCACTGCCCTCCTTCCCTCGTCGCCGCCGCCGCCACCGCACCTCGCCTCCCCTGCTAGCCCAGTCCCGTCCCTCCCCGCCGCCGTCGCCCAGCCCCGCCTCCCGCTGCCGGCCCCCCTGAGCCCCCCACCCCCGCCCCCGCCCCCCTTGTGCCCCCCGCCCCCCTGCGCCCACCACCCCCCCCCCCCCCGCACCCCCTGCCCCCCACCCCTACACCTCCCGCCCCGCATTGCCGTGCCGGCCCCGTTACCCCCACCCCTCTGTGCCGCAACCTAGCCCCGCCACCCCCTTCCGCCCCTCCAGATAATCTCCCCCTCGCCGGCCACCCAGCCCCTCGGTCGCCGCCCTCGCCGCTCGCCGTCGTCTGCCCTGTCTTCCCCCTGCCCCTTTTATCGCTGCCGTCTGGAATCGGCCGATTTGGGCCGATTCCAAAATCGGCTCGAATCGATCACAATCGGCTCGAATCGGTCGAAATCGGTTCGAATTGGCCGATTCACGGACTGATTCTTATTAAAGCCGATTCACCCGGTAAATTGAATCGAAAACCTTCCGATCCGATTTAAATTGGCCAATTCCGAGTGGAATCCGCCGATTTCTCCTTCTATGGTTTGCATTGGATTTGATTTTCATTGGCAGTGATGGTTGTTGTTTGTGGTATGCTTTGGTTTTCGCTACTGTTGCTGTTAGGTGCTAAATCTCCTTCGACCACGATATTCTCTTTTGACTATAGGAGTTATTGTTTTAATTTTGTTCAGAGTATTGTTGTGATTATTGTTATGTTTTGATTGTCTATTGCACTTTTTTGTGGAAAATTTTGAAGACTAGACTTTTTTAGGAGGAAAGAATGTAAAATTCGAGCTTTCAACTAAAGGATTTTTAGGCTGATATTTAGGTTGGTTAGCTTTGGTTTGGTTTGTTGCCGTTATGGGAGGTTAGGTGGGCCACGCCTGCTATTTTGGAGACCATGTATGTCGTGATATTCATGGGTAATCACAAGGTGCATTGGTATTTAGTTAGAGTTCTTGCTTTTAATCGATTTATTACATTTCGATGTTGTTACATTGCTCCAGGTTTGTAGTTGTTTGGCTGGCATGGTGGACTTGTAATAGTCAGGTGCGGCTCTATTTGCATAGAGTTGCATCGTGGAATGTTTATGGTTCGTTGCAAACATTTATATCATAGGGTTAGTTTAGGGGCGGGCGCTACTGCATTTAGAACACATCTTTTGAGTTTTAGGAAGAACAGAACAATGCATTTCGAATTGGAAATGTGTTAGTTATCTTCCCTTGACATAGTCTTCAGATTCGTGTTATTTTATATTTTTGGTCTAATTAGGGGTGATTTTAGACTGTTTTGACTTTCTTATCTTGATCTCCATTCGTACGACCATATTTTGACTTCGAGTCATCTCTAAACCTTTGTATAACTTTTTGGCCTTGAGTACAAGGCATGTATAAGCAATCGCTTTAGGTATTCTTTGATATTGCAAGTCTCCATACATGTCTTCACAATAATATCTTTTTACATTACGTGTTTTTAAGTATGACAAAGTTTAAGATATAAAGATGTCAAGATTCCTCGAGAATAGAATGAACCCACTATAATTTGTATACGCGCTCTTTCACATATATAGAAAATCAAGACTACATACTCTCAGCTCATTGAAATTTGATAAAAATTAAATATATAATTGGAAAGTAAGTCATATAAATAATGTGGAAAACAACTTGAAGTGAGTTAAATTTTTTAAAATAACATGAGAGATCTTATTATTGAGAATTATTAATCACGAAAATAAAAACGCATTTAAATAGCATGTGTTAAGTGATATCAAGTAAAATAACTAGTTAACTTATCATATGATTTAAAAATCAAAACATCGATAGGCTAGAATGATAAAATTGAGAAACGAATCCTAGCAAACATATGGTCCAAACTCCTAGTATCAGATGTTTGAGGCAAGTTCGAACTTGTGTACCTATGACAAATCTCATCTCAATATATGCCCAACAAGCTAACTATATAATGCATGAATTATGATGACGAACGCTCATCAAAATACAAGGAAGCAAGAAATATCAAACTAAACTCTTCGAAAGCTAAAAGACGACACCAAGGAGATATTTCAATCAAATAACCTACAACAATCCAAATAATAAGTATCTATTGTTATAACTATCTATTTATTAATTATGAATACTGAAAAATCTCATTTTAACCAATTTAGTAGTTATTATAAAAAATAATTCATGACACATATTTTGGACTGCCAGGCAGGAATATATATATATATATATATATATATATATATATAGAGAGAGAGAGAGAGAGAGAGAGAGAGAGAGAGACATGCTACTGTGCGCTGCATGAAAATGCAGCGCAACAGCAGCATGCAATCTCGGCCGCCCATCCAGATCCGGCGGCCCAGCGTCATCAGCGTCCCCCCGGCCGGGCACCCCACTGCCGGCCGCCCGCCGCCGGCAGGCACCCCTGTACCCCGCCCGCCATCGCCTGCGGGCACCCCGCCCACCACCACCCACGGCCCACCCGCCGCCCACATCCAAATCCGGCACCCCACCCGCCACCGCCCGAGGCCCGCCGCCACCGCCCATGACCCACTCGCCACTGCCCCCTGCCCTCTGCCCACGGCCCACCCACCCACTTGCCACTGCCCCTTGCCCGCTGCCCGGGCCACCAACCACCCACCCGACCGCCACTGCCCATCGCCCGCGGTCTAGCCCACCACCCCCGCCATCGCCCGGGCCTCCACCACCGCCGGCCGGCCACCCCGACACCATCCGTGGCCCCCAACACTGCCGCGGCCACCACACCGCCGCCCCTGCCACCACCCGAACCAGGCCGTGTTCCGACTCAACTTAATAAACATTGACCCGATATCGACTCGAGGCAAGTTAATAATAAATGACTCGGTCTCGACTCGAATAAAGTAAATAAATAATTGACTTCATTCCGACTCGTCTTAATTAAAATTGACCCGACATCGCCTCGAGGCAAGTTAATAAAAATGACTCGGCCTCAACTCGAGTAAAGTAAATAAATAATTGACTCCGTATCGATTCGACTTAATTAAAATTGACCCGATATTGACTCAAGGCAAGTTAATAAAAAAATGACTCGGCCTCGACTCGAGTAACGTAAATAAATAATTGACTCTGTATCGACTCGACTTAATAAAAATTGACCCGATATCGACTCGAGGCAAGTTAATAAAAAATGACTCGGCCTCGACTCAAGTAAAGTAAATAAATAATTGACTCTGTATCGACTCGACTTAATTAAAATTGACCTGATATACACTCGAGGCAAGTTAATAAAAAATTACTCGGCCTCGACTCGAGTAAAGTAAATGAATAATTGACTCTGTTTCGACTCAACTTAATTAAAATTGACCATATATCGACTCGAGGCAAGTTAATAAAAAAATGAATCGGTCTCGGTTGTAGTTAATATTCTTGTAATATTTAAATAAATTAGAAATAAGACCCAGGAGATCCATCTTATATAACTTTCTTGTACATGATGAATACAAGTACAAACTTACAAGTTACAAAAGTGTGAAATTTGATTAAAGCAAATAACAATTCATGGTAACAAGTTACAAATTCGGAGCTATCATAGTCGTTCTGTATCACTGCTTTGACAATCGTCATCACTGCGCCAACGCCCCTGAATAGACTCCACGACTCCACTTTCAGATGGAACAATTTTTTTGCCTATATATTTAAAAACAAAACATGGAAAATAATCACAAATATATATATATATATAACAAACATCAAAAGAAGGGTTTATTAGGCAACATTACCGTGATACAATTGGAGGGCAAGTGTGTTTATCATGCCCAACTCCCCATTGATTACAACCATGGCATAGCCTATCTTTTCCCAAATGGTCCACTACAAGTTCTTTACCACTCTTCCATCTTTCACCACTTCCTTTTGTCTTTGATTGTGTAGGTGGATGGACTTGTATTCCATGATGTAGTTGTATTCCATGATGCTGATCATCTACCACATCTTCTACAAATTTTTCTATCTCCAACAATTTTTGTTTGACGAGTTCAAACTTTTCAAATGACGAATATGCCTTTTTGGCCCATTGATTAAATATACAATGCAATTCTCCCCAATTTGAGAATAATGTTTTGTGACAATCAACATGAAGTTCCGCTCCCTCACCATCAAAAACAACTTCCTTTGCTATGTCAATTGTCCATCTCTTGATGATATACATTTCAGGAAAAATATCCCCTTCATTCAATCTGAGTACATATAGCAAATGTCTACATAGAAAACCTTCACTTTCTAAAAGCTGACAACTACATGTGCATCTCCTATTAGCTCCTTTATAAGTAACATGTGTAACCAAGCCTTTATTATTTCTACAACATGTTACATCATACTGTTCAACATCCTCCCCATCTAATTTCTTATGAGATGAGCAACAAACAATACTGTATTGTAGTTCTTCTTGAAACTTATAAAACAGTTTTCGAATATAAACCTTTGCCATCGTACATTATATATTGAATGGGGTGACCAATTTAGGGCTTTTATATGAATTTTCATATGCTTCTTTTGCCTCATTCAATCTCTGTCTTTTGATAGCTCTCTCATATCTATGTATAAACTCAATGAGGCTATTTGTTTTGTTCACATACCTTGGGTAAAATGAGTTTTGAGATTCACTTCGTTGTGAACTTCTTATACCAGCTAAAAATATACCTTAACTATACATAGGCACCCAAGCATGACGAATTGCATATATGGATTTCAACCACTCATTTCCCTCCACGCAATTGTCTTTCATTAGTTCACTTCATTGCGATTCAAAGACTTCTTTGTTTTCCGCACCATAAATTAAACTGTGGAATGGCTCATAAAACTCCTTCCTGTGAGCAATTGCACCTAATTTTTCAATCTCCTTCTTATGGATATGCCAAATGCAAAGACGATGATATGTTGAAGGAAATATCAATTTAATTGCTTTATCCATTGCCGGATCTTGGTCAATAACAATTGCCCTGGGATGCCTTCCATCCATGCATTTTAAAAATATTTCAAAAAGCCATACAAACAATTCTGTCTTCTCATTACACAACAATGCACATCTAAATGTAATTGTTTGCCTGTGATGGTTTACGCCGGTGAATGGGGCAAAAACAAGTGAATATTTATTTATATTATATGTTGTATCAAAAATGTTCACATCTGAGTAATGCTGATAATTTTTCCTTTCAATTCCATCCGCCCAAAAACAATGCTTTGATCTACCCTCATCATCTACTTCATAGCAATAAAAAAATGAGTCATTCATCTCTTTCATTTCCTCGAAATGTTCCATCAATAATTGGGCATCAATTTCCTTTATCTCTTTTTTATATTTTATCTGCACATTTCTAATATCTTTCTCTGTACAACCAATATTTTCTGCCCCACCTACTTCAATTTCTAGCATAGACATTAGTTGAGAAGTTTTTATGGTAGCCTCTCCGAATTGGTCAATCAAATTTCGGTGCACACTTGTAACATGCCTATGTGACCTGAGAAATTGAATTTTTGATGGTGTAAGGAGTGCATGAATATGTCCTTCTTCGAAATACATGACATTCCATGTGCCCTCTTTATTCTTAGTTACCCTGATGCGTGCTTGATAACCTTCTCTTATTATAGGACGAGTTCTCTTTTTTCCTTTGTCAGGTATTTCTCTTTTAGCCCATCTTCTCTGAAATGACCTTCTTTAGAACACACGAATACTTGCGACCATAACTCTTTTGTTCTCCTATGATAATTTGTACTATGTTTACGTATACCAGAACCGGCCATTTTTGAATAACTACTGTATAAATCGAGAGCATCATCCAAACAATCAAATTGCATTCCAACCTTCGGTTTGAACTCATCTTCTACAATAGGATAAATTGTTGTCATATTTTTGCCTATTTCTTCTTCCTCGTATGCTTTATCTTGAAGCTTGTCCATTCTTAAAAATATATAAAATTTATAAAAACTAAGAATATTTTCAATTAAAATAAACACAGTAAACATGCTTTAGTTAAGTCAAAGTATTTTTAAAGGCTTAACTCTAACTTGATTCTCGTATTCTGAAAGATGTTATTCTGGCGACCTCGACTCCCTGTGACCTGAAAAATATAAATTTAACGTGAAATATAAATATATGCCACGGAAGCCCATTAAAAAAATTAAATTTAACGTTAAAAACTATCACACTCACGCGCGACCGAGTCAATTTTTTTATGACTTGAGTCGGGACGACGTCGGCGAGTGATTGCAGGGCCGCGACTGAAGTCGTCACAGGTGTGGCAGGGGGGCCGTGGGCGAATGGGGGCACAGGGCAGCGAGGGGCAGGGCAAGGGGCAGTGGGGGGCGTAGGGCGGCGAGGGACGGGGCAAGGGGCAGTGGGGGGCACGGCAAGGGGTGGCAAGTGTGGGAAGGGCAGAGGAGGGAGGGGTGGCAGGTTTGGGAAGGGGGGTGGCAGGGGGCCGGGGGGTGGCAACGGGGTGGGGGGCAGGGGGCGGGAGACGGCGGCGGGGGCGGGGGCAGGGTGCGGTAGGTGTGGGGAGGCAGGGGAAGGAGGAGCGGCAAGGGGCGGGAGGCGGGGCAGGGCGCGGAGGCCGGGGGACGGCGAGGGGAGGGCAGGGGACCTGGGCCGGTGGGGGGCAGGGGGCGGCAGGTGTGGGGAGGCAAGGGAGGGAGGGGTGGCAAGGGTGGGATATTACGGGAGGCGGGGCAGGGCACGGGGGCCAAGGGGCAGCGATGGGGGGCAGGGGGCCTGGGCTGGCAGGGGGCGAGGGCGGGGGCAGGGGGCGCCGGCGACGACGGGGGCTAGGGTAGTGGTAGGGGGTGACGAGGGCGGCGTTGGGGGCGGCAGGTGGGGGAGGGGTCGGTGGCCGGGGGCCTCGATGCGGCCTGCGGGGTTCGCGGGAGGGAGGCAAACAGGGGCGAGGACGGGTGAGAGGGGGTGGTCAGCGGGGACAGGCAGCCGGGGAGGGGCGAGAGGGGGTGGTCAGCGGGGATGGGCGAGGGCAATGCTTTATAGAACGACGACCGCCGGGAAGACGGGGCGCAGGAAGACGAGGCGTGGGAACGTGGCACGGGAAGCGGCTGGCGGGAACTGACAACGGGGGGGTTGATTTAATTGTGGGCTGCTGGATCTGGATCCAACGGCCCACAAATTGATACGCTGCTGATGCGCTGCGTTTTCACGCAGCACAGCAGCTAAATTATATATATATATATATATATATATATATATATATATTATACGGACTCGGTCAAATTTGTCTAATAAAAATAAATAAAAAGAAAAATAAATATAATAAGAAATTGGGGAATTTCCCAAAATGGTAATGATGGAAATTGACCGCTTTTCTCTCATTTTGGTCCGTTACGCCGTGAAACCATTCCAACCCCCTCTCAAACCCTAATTGACCCCATGAATCCTCCCCGGACCAACCAATCATTTGTTCAAAACCCAATTTTTGCTCGCAATTTTGATTTAATCTTCTGATCTATTCACCGATGTAGATGATCTTTTGTTCATTGTGCGCTGTTTGTGATGATTTTTTGTGGAATTCTTGTGGTGTTTGTTGCTTAATGGCGTGCATTAGTTGTTTCCGTGCAGGTGGGTTGCTTGGTTGTGGGTAGAAGGTGACGAGAAGTGTCTTGTGCGCTGTGGTTGAAGGTTTTGTGCTAATTTTGATTGGGTTTGATGTTGCATGTTAGTGAATTGGTGGTTTTGGAGATGCTATGGTGGATTTGATGCTAGGATTTGGGGTTGTTTTGTTTACTTGTGAGGGTGTTTGTGGAATTGAGTGAAGATGAGTTTGTGAGTGGGTTTTGTATAATTGGGCAATGGATTGTGATGGCTGTGAGAATTTAAGAGGCTTTCTGATGTAGTTTTTGTTGTGAAGTGTGGTGTATAGTTTTGAACATATGGCAGCATATGGATGTATGTTGTTCAGGTGGTGATTTGATGGAGGTCAATATTAGATTGCCTCCTCGGAAACGCCTCCTTGCAGAACTGAAGAAGCAAAATTGTGAGAGCATGCCCTCATCGTCTGCTGCTCATTCATTGACTTCCGATGGATTTAGTAACAATGACCTTTTTGATAAAATGGGTATTGATTACATGAATTCAAAGGTTACACTTGAGGAGATTGTTGAAGCATCAAAATCTGCAGCCAAGAGAGCTGCTCAGGTTGCAGTAGCTGCAAAGGCTTTGGCGAGGGAGAAGGCAACCATAGCAGCTGAGGCTGCTGCTGCTGCCAAAAGCGCATTGGAGCTCGTGGCTGTTTTTGAGGTAGAAGATGGGCCAAGGCAAGATTCAGTGATTCAACATAACATGGAGAAGCAACTTCCAGTGAAATTGTTGTACAAGCGCCTAAAGTGGAATCATGAAAATGACGAGGAATTTGCTCGAAAGTTAAATCAATCAGTAAATAGCTCACCACGGATTTCCAAGATTTCTGCAAATACTGACCAGAACTCAGACCGGCCAGAGAAGCTGAAGGAGGCATTGGTGGAAAGTACAAGTAAGACATGTGAAAGGAAATTATCTCTTTTCAGTGTAGAAGGCAACTTTGTTTGATTATTTGTAGTAGTGGGTGATGTTTAGAATTTGTTTGATAAATTGCCGTCTCCATCTTAATTTTTCAAAACAAAATTTGGAAACAAGCATTTACAGTGGAACATTGCTCAACATAAGCTAGGTGTGTTTCTAATAGAAGGAAAGCTCAGTTTAAGGAAAAAAGGTGTTAAGCCTCATGCAGTAGCAGAGACTCTGAAAAGCTGGAGGCCCAATCAAAATTGTCAGAAATTTGTGATCCAAAAAAATGAACCAAAAGAGATGTGATGTTCCTTTGGTTGACGCAAAACTTCGCAGAGAAGGAAATTTTCCAGTAACCTGTAAGAAATTGGTAGCTCTTTAATGTTATTATCAACTAAACTACTGAAGTTGTTTTTTTCCCTGCCTTGCTCTTAGTACATCTTTTATGATAAAAGTTGTTCAGTTAGGTTGAAACTATTATTTTTTACATAATGTTCATCATAATGATGGATTTTGTCTCTGTTATTCATACTATTTCTTGCTTAAATTTGTAGTGTATTATTACTGTGTAGGTTTCCTGACTGGTTTAGCTGCAGACATGTATGAATTTGAACCAAATCATGTTATTTGCAGAGAATGTTTCTTATATATTATTTTCCTTCTTGTAGAATGCAGAGTCTCCAATACTTGGTTTGGTCAGGGAAGAGAATGGAATTTTTGAAGATAGTTTTTGTATTCTCATAGCTATCATCAGCAGCTTCCTATTCTTTTCCTTCTTGTAGAATGCTGAGTCTCCAATGCTTGGTTTGGTCAGGAAAGAGAATGGAATTTTTTGAAGATAGTTTTGCATTCTCATAGCTATCATCAGCAACTGCCTCTGGTACTTGACATAGCTCTTCATCAGATCCATGGGATATGGTCATTACCCTACACTATCAATTTATGGTCCACACTTCTCACTTTACTGCACTTCAGGATTTCTTTGTTCATATTTGCACTCCTCTGTTTGTTTGCAATCTGTGACCTGTATATGTTCATATTATGATTTGAATCTTTGTTAACTGCCCATTTGACGGATTCTTGTAGTGAGTTTACTCATTACAATTTTCGATAATTGCTGCTTATTTTAAATGGATAAAACGGGGTTTCCACTATTGTTTCACAAATAATGAGGACTCATGCAGTGTTTGTATTTGAAATGCCTGCTATGATAAAATATCTTCATTAACCAAGCTATTTTTTGGTAGTTCCTTAAGCTACCACTCTCCCATTCATCTTGTTAGAGAATCTTCTTTCCATGTTTCCATATATTATGGGAAGCTTGTGTTTGTTTACTTCCTAGTTTTGTCACAAAAATTTGAATGTGGAAGAGATTTAAATATGAATGTGATATTAATGAGCAGTTCATCTGTATGCAGAATTTTTAAACCGGAAGTTTATGTGATCATTTTCTCTTAGCTTTCTTGTGTCTGGTTTTTCACGTTTTCCATCAATTTTACTCTACATCCTTGGCTGCTGCTTATGATCCATGATGAGCTTTGTGTTCCTGCTATAATGTGTCTGCATAAACTTGATAAAATAGATTAATTTTGGATTAAGATAACTTTATCACAGGTGAGTATTGTAATTATAGAGCAAATATTTAGCTTGAATCTTAATCTGACAAGGTTAGTGGTAAGGATGTTGGTAGCTTGATTAATTTTAATTTAATTCGATTTCCATTTAGCTTGACTCCGACTTCACTTCTAGCTCAAATCAAACATATCAATATTTTGTATACAAATTGTATATTTCGTTCTTAGAAATTTGACAAAATTTTGAAATATTTTATATTGAACTTAGATCAGAATGTTTAAAGTATTATTACCTCTTGATTTTATTTTATGCTTAATTTATTTGAGGTTGATAAATAAGCTCATCTTGAATGCTAAGAAACTCAACCCGAATTAGGAAATGAACTAAGTTATTACCTGCGCTGTGTGGGATACTCATTTTTTTTAAAAGGTCTATATTGTTTAAATTTAAAATTAAATTAATAAATAATTAATTATAAGTGAAGTTTATATAATTTATTTAGCATAATTTTCTTAAATGTTGACGTCATGTTTATCAATATTATATACTCTATTATCTTATGAATCAATGTAGTCATATTTATCAACTATCACATTCATCAATTTTTTATAATTTTGAATAATTATCTTATTAATATCATGTTTATCAATTATTTATAGATAATTGGAAATGAGAGAAGAAGATGATCAATAAGAATAGATATTTATATATATAATATTTGAGTTTACCCTTAGAGATTTTTATTGTTAATAAACTATTAAATGTGGGCTCAAAATTAACCACACCGAGAAAAAGTTTAGAATGAAGGAGAAGTAAAAAATTGTCATGCCAGAGTATATAGTAGATAAGCTCAATCTGGATGAAGCAAAATTCATCTTAAATGGCATGACTAGTTATTACTTCTAGTCAAAAGTTAAATGGATGTTTAATCAGAATGAGTGATTATTGAGAAACACGACTCCCACTATATTTGATACAGGTTGGCAGAATGAGCTCAATCCAAGTTAATTATATCTATGGTACCATACAGTCCTTTGGTTCAACATTTATTCCCTGCAAAAGATAAAACTTATTATCGATAATTTTGTCAATGTTTGTCTTGTGCATTTTTGGTCTCAAGTTCAGATAGAGGAGGTTTGGTATCAGCGATGGCATCTCACTTAGCAAAAACACTCAGCCATTTATAATAGTGTAGTCTTAGGTTAGGATCTCTATACCAGTTATACCCATTGGGTATTGGAAAGACTTCCAATGTCTTAGAATTGTAACAAATTAAAAAAGATTAGGTTGATCAATAAATAGTATAAAATGGTGATTCTCATACATTCAAATTGATAAAAACCCATGTGAAAGCAAGTTTAACCAAGTGAGAAATTGATGGTCCTTGTCTTGAAAGCTTCTCTTATCTTCCTAACGACGAGGCTTATCCTTCACCAGATGCCAGTGAGACTATAAAGCTTACATCAATTGATGATACCAAAAAAATCTCTCAAATAGTCCAACATGATGCACTTGTAATGATGTAAAAGTGGTAAATGCCATCTTTTAGTATCACCAAATCACTCACAATTCTTACCTCCTTCTGAGTCCTCACCAATCCACCTGCAATAGAAGCATTATGTGTATATATAGATAGTAAACTTTGTTCCAACTTCAACTAAGGAATGTGCTTGAAAAAAAAAATGAAAAAGAAAAAAACTTCGAGTAAGGAATATATTTAGTAATCGTCTTGTATTTGCACCCTAATTAGGTCCACTTCATGAGAACATATTATGAAAAAATTCTCCACGTTGACCAATAAAATAGAAAAAAACTAGTATTCTAATTACACGAGATTCCGATATCCAAATATAAATAATAATAGACTTCTTTTTTTGATAATTTAATTTTAAACATGACAAAATATGATATAAATACAAAAAAGAGCGCACATGGAAATAAAAACAATTTATTTACTATTACTTGGTTCGGAAATATACCAAAAAATCAAGATCTATTTTTCAGTTACTGGCTCACCAAAAAATGAGAAAAAAAATCAACTAAACACCCACCATTGAAATTATAATTAGCCCTTTCTTTTAACTATAGCTCAATTTATACCAAATATTTTAACAACAAAAGAAATTTGTAGCCAAATAATTCAAAATAAAATTTGGTTTCGAACCTGACACCAATGCAAGAAAAGCCAACATTATTTTGTTCACAAACCTAATCAACACCGACATTTTAACATAATGATATTGTTAAATTAGATATTTAATTACCTTTTCCTATTCGGTGTGTGCTTATAGTGATAATGATTAAACAAATAATGCAAGCTACTAGCTTGCATATATTTTTATTTATTCATAAAAAAATTTATCAACAAACACCAAAATTCCTATTAATCAAACTAAGTGTGAAAATTTTTATATTGCTAAGGTTTTTTTTTAAAAAAAACTCACGATATAAGTCCCAACAACATAACAACAATACAATCCCATAAATGATAAAAGAGTTTCAAACAAACAACACCCATGAGATCACGTGCGGAAAAGTAGTGTGGGCCAGCCAGCCAAATCATGTGGGCCCCTCAGACGTCCTCTCAGGGGCCCACAACCGACGACCATGTTTGTCTGGAGAGCAGCATTGCCCCCGTGACTGCACTACCCGACATCATGTCCGGGCCCATTCACAATATTTGCCTAATTTTCTTAATTAAACGGAAATATTCCCCACCGTATGTTTAGAATAAAAGTGAATTTGTCTTGGAATAAAAATTAATAACAGGAATATACAATTAATTAATCAATTTGAGTCTCCGAAACGTAAATGAATAATTTTTTATTTGACTTAACATGTTTTAGTAATTATTAATAACCCATGAAAAATATTTTCTCAACTATCTTAATACAATAATTAATCCTTATTTTTTCAATAAATAGTTTATTCAAGAACACATAGTGGGCTGGTACCATCCGACTGCAAAACTAAAGGGTGAAGAATGAGAAAGAAGAAGAAAAAAGTGGTCTTGAGCATACGGTCTGTCATGACACAATTTTTTCTAAAGTTTTAAATAGCTTTGGCCTAATTCAAGGGTTTCTAGAAAAATATAAAGAGAGAGCTAATTAATAATCCCCCCAACCCTTTCCAAAGAGATTTTTTTCCCAAACTGAAGAGAGAGTTATAAGCTAGATTTAATAATATATTTTAACCAATTAATTTATTAATCTATATTTTTTATAGTAAAAGCTCAACCGTGGGCCCATCCAGAATTTATTTATGGGTGCATGGTTTATGAATAGAGATGTTTTGCATGGGCGGTTTAGAAAGCTGTAGATATGCACTCATGGTCAACCCTTTAATATTAAGAATATAAGAGCCTAAAAAATAATTGAAGTCCTTAGTCGAAATAACATTCAGAAATAAGATCTAAAGTCCTTAATTGAAACAAATGAAGAACAATAATAAACATTAAATTAGTTTTAAGCATGTTGAATAAAGATTACCAATCGCAATAACAGCCAAAGATGAAAGAAAAATAATTCGTAGGAAACAATAATCTAAAATGCTTTCTATTATTCACATACAACACAAAAGCCCATCAAAAACTTTGAACATAAACATACAAACATCTGCAAAAAACACAAAAAAAATAAACCCACTAATGGAAACTAACCATCATATGCAGTATTAATTAATTAATCTTTTTTTCCTTAAAAAAACACAATTTGTGATAATCAACAATCAATCAATCAATCAAGAGCATTGGGTCCCGCGCAGGCCTGCAAGACGGGGCTCCAGACCCATTGGACCAAGAACCGCCGACCCGCCCGCCCGTTAACATTATACTTCCTCCCCCGTCCGTCCGAGCTGATCTGACCGATATACCCGCCGCCGCCGCCGGAGCCGTAGAGCCCCTCGCAGAGGTCCCCGATCTCGGTCGGCGCCGTCGGGTCCTCGCCGGCATACCAGGCGTTGACGAGCGGGTTCGACGCCAGCTCCGCGAGCTCGTGGGCGATGACGCTGATCATCCCGTCCACCCCGACGTCCTCGTTCGGCGGCCTGAGCGCCGCGACGCCGGAGCCGGACATATAGGACGGGATGGCGAAGGGGTAGGCGCAGACGTCGGGGCATTGCCTGCCGGAGTTGCCGATCCAGGCGTAGGGGAGGGTATAGCCGACGAGGGAGGGGAAGGTGAAGTAGTGGAAGCCGCAGACGGCGCGGCAGAAGTCCTGCACCTGGACGTCCGGCGAGGTGAGGACGAGGTAGATGCCGCTCTTGTGGTCGACGGAGGTGGCAGCGGTGCCGTCGGAGGGGACGGCGCGGGCGATGATCTGCTGGATGGAGAGCCTCGGTGAGGGCGCGGCCGTGGGAGTAGGCGCGGTCGGAGTACTCGCGGGCGAGGAAGATTGAGCGGGTGATGTTGGCGCCGGTCTGGTCGGCGTAGAGGGCGACGGTGGACCACCACTGGGCGGCGGAGGGGGCGGGGGCGGAGGCGTCGGAGAGGGAGAGGAGGAAGTCGCGAATGGGGCGCTGCTGTGAGCGGGACCAGCGGCCGTACCAGATGAGGTGGATCTTGATCGGGGAGGAGAGGACGGGGCCCATGTGGTAACGGAGGTGGACAAGGTCGGAGGAGCCCTCGTAGCGGGCCGACGCGTTGAGCCCCGCGGAGGCGGCGGCGGCCGCTGCTGGCCGCCGCCCACGAGTGATATCCAAAACTACTTCCTTCGTCTTCCCTTGCTGTTTGTAAGGGTAAGGGAAGCCGCATGCGATGTGATGATGTTGTTGAATATGAAGAAGATGATGAAGTGAGAAGCTAATATTATAGTTGCTGCTAGTGCCGACGCCATGGCCGGAAAGGAGGTGAGGCGATGGAGATGATGGGAAAATGGTGTGCGGAGTGAGGGGTGGATGTGTTGAGTGAGTGAGGTGTGGAACGTTTATAAAAGGGGGAGTGGGCTGGTGCCAGCTAGCTGGGGTGGGAGGGAGTGAAATGACGAGAATGGACACATATATGGTTTTGAAATTTTGAATGAGTGGAGGATGGGGAGAGTGATTGTTTGAACTTTTATGAAATGGGAGTTGGGGTGCTTGATGCCTTGGACATGTCGACTCTACTATTCCCTTTCCCAAGTCTATCTATGACATCAATTTTTGGTTTCCCTCGAGTCTACCTGTCATGTTTGATTTCTTAGCGACGTTTCCCAGAGCCCACAGCTCCGTCGGCTGTGCTCTCTTATATGCAGCGGTCTCAAATTTGAAGTCTTTTCCTTGAATTTATTATAATGCCTCCTTGTTAAAATGTTTGTGATATTTAATATTGTAATATCATGTTTGCGTTGAAACATAATTGTTCGGTTGCAAGATAATCCAATGATTGATGCATCCTTAAAATCAAGTTGAAATTTAGTTTTCAAATCTAAGATTAGTGAAAATCCGTCTTTATTCTAATAAAAATATGACTAATTTATGATTCTTTTACGGACTTGATGGTGATATTAATATAGCTGACACTGAAACGTGTAGTATGATTCAACGAGCATCATACATTTAAAACGAAAAAGACCCAATTTAACGCGTGATAATTAACTTTTTATCTCTGATCATATGACAAATGCTTCAAATTTTGTTTACAGAATTTTAATATATATGAGCCATGAAATCACACCTTATTGGACGGATATAAAAGAGGTTAGTTTGGTAAAAAGCGAGCTCAGTCATATGCATTTCACTTTCCTTGAAGCTGTAGTGGGTTGGATATGATTAGTGGACCCACATATTCTCCATATTCTCATTGGCTCCACCACAGCATTTGCTCTCCCCCAGCCTCCCATGAAAACCTTTACTTTTCTAAAGACAATTCCTATGTAACCTTAATTGGTGGTGACTTGGGAAAAACCCTAATTGTTGGTAACTTTGGTTTAGTACTAACAAACCTTACCATATGAGGCCTAAGCAAATAGAAAGGGCCCGCTAAGTTAGTTGGAGTATGATTGACGTAAAAGGTTGAGTTGAACGAGTAAAGTTTGGCATAATTTGAGGCTTAATCACATATAATGGGAGAAATTTTTTGAACAACATTGAAATCCACACATCTAAACTCAAGCCCATGTCTGGTAAAATAGAGTCACCGTGTAATACAATTTTGGACCAATTTTAATATCATTTATTAGGAACGAGCATATATAGCTCGGGTAAAACCGAAAAACCCACCAAAATCAAACCAAAAAATATTTTTGATTCAGTTTTGAGCGGATTTGATTCGGTTTTCAGTTGGGGAATACCCAATTCGAATGACATATATCTATTTTGGTTTGGAACCAACCGAATTAAAATAACTAAATAAACCATAATTTTTTAAAATGTTACAAAATCTATATTTTATATTAATTATCATATAATCATAATAGCTTTATAATGAATTTTAATTTGTTTAATATGATATATTTAAAATTACTTATTAAATAATTATCTTTACTAAAATGATGACATAATCTTAATTAAATAATCAAATAAATCTTTTTTATAAATTATCATTTATTTTAGTTATTCAGGTCAGTTTTGGTTTAGTCTTTAAATCCAACCACTACATGATTGTTTGACAATTTGTTTCGAACTGAACCAATCAATTTTCACCCCCTATCATTGGTAATGACATTACCTAAATATAACATAATAGAACAAGTTATTTCAAAATAAATAATTAATTGGTTGTTTTAAAATTCATAAATTTATTTTTACTAATATACTAGATCTTATCTAGATCTTATCCATTAAATATTTAATATAAGACTAATTATTGCAGATTGCATGTTAGAAAAACGTTGAGAACATAATTCACATATAGTTGTATGCTAGATTAGCGTAATTCGGTTAATAAAAATTAAGAGTCGGACTATTGATTTTTTGTTTCAAAGCAAAGTTAGAATTACAACAAAAAAGTAGTTTTATGACCATGATTTCTTTTCGATAGTGTTATTACTGTATTACCTAACTTTATTCCCCCAAAAGATGCTTATAATTTATTGTTGAACTATGAGACAATCATGGAGTAATATTATAAATGTTTTAAGTTAATAGAAAGTTTGATTTCCCTAAAAGGGCGTGTAAGCACATGATATCTATGTGATCAACTCTCCATCTGCTTGGTATTATGATAATTTAACCTAAGTATTCATTTATACAATATTATTTGAGTATTATAAGATAAATATCTCTTTGCAGGTTGAAACCCTTAACACAACTTTGGTCAACCATTTGATATGTCATGTTGGAAGAAGTTTATTTATTTATTTATTTATTATTTTCAATCTTGATAATATTTTGAGTCATGTGCTGCTCACGTGATTGCCACAGATCAAGCATGGCCCCAATATTTTTAAAATCGATTTATAAATTACTATCATCATGTGTAATATACATATATATATATATATATATATATATATATATCTGTGCTTGAGCACAGGCAGCTTGCCTGCGCTCATAGTTTGATCTTGGCCGTTGGATTAGCATCCAACGGCTAAGATCAAAAAACAACAACATAGTGAGTGGCCGCCAGCGCCGCCGCAGCAGCGACGGCGGAGGGGGCGGCCGGCAACGGCGACGGCCAGGGGGGGCCGACGGGGGACGGGGGTGGTCCGAGGGGTCGGCGGCCGCGTGGTTGGGGCAGCGGCCGCGTGGTTGGGGGCGGCGGCCGCGTGGTCGCGGGTCGCCACGCGAGGGGCGCGGGCGCGGCGCGGCGGGGTGGCGGGCGAGGGCCGAGGGGGGTGCGGCGCGGCGGGGTGGCGGGGGCGGCGGGCCGACGGGGGAAGAGGTGGGGCGGCTAGATCCGCCGCCCCGCCGCCGGTGGTGGGGGGAGGGGTCGCTGCCCAGTCGGCCGGGGGCGACCACGGGCAGGGCGGGGGTCGCGTCGGCCGGGGTGGCGGCGACGCGTCCACTGGCGGTGTTGGTGGCGACGCGGGTGCCGGCGGCGGTGCTTTTTTTCATCCAACCGTTGGATTGAATCCAACGGTTGGATGGCTCAAGCAACAGGCATTCGGGCTCATATATATATATATATATACACAAGGATCATGCACTAAAAAGAGCTAGCTTTTTTTAAACAA
Organism: Piper betle; assembly: GCA_033002965.1. Lineage (NCBI taxonomy): Eukaryota > Viridiplantae > Streptophyta > Magnoliopsida > Piperales > Piperaceae > Piper > Piper betle. The sequence goes on along the minus strand of JAURVB010002304.1, from coordinate 34,883 downwards.
AAAAGATGGAAACAAAATTGCAATAATTTACAAGTTTTAAAGTAGAGGTTGTTGAGCAGCTCCTTGGATTTTCCATACTAATTTAGGGTTTGATGCGCTTTCCACAGAATCATTTATTTAAATAGCTTTTATTATAATAAGGCCCAATATTCTCTAACTATTGGAAAATGATTAGTTAGGTCATTTGGCTGGATCTTGTATGCAATTAACTGGAATGGGTATAAAGCATTTTTAATACCCAAGATAAAAAAAAATTTAATGGTCAAACACTTAAATTAACAATTTCAAAAAATTTAATGAGATGATCTACCCATGGACAAGATAAAGGAATCTTATTTATGCAAATCCATAACTCTTTGGGCCTCCCAAGTCCCAATACATATATGATCCATACTATCAAAAAGGGACACTCCTCCAAACATCCAAGTCCATAATAATGTGGTGAACATGAGCAGTAGATATATATTTTAGGTGATGCTCATTCGTGGGTCAAACTTCTTCTCAGTAATAAGTTCTATATTAGATGGGGGCAAAAAAATAAGTGAGGCTGTTTTTTTGTCTTTTTTATCTAATAGACGATTGTAATTAATTATAATAAGTGACAGTTTTAAATGGGTGAGAATTAACATCTACATATATAACTAAAACCATATATTAAAAAAAAGTATTCTAAAAAATTTATATATAAACCTAGTAGTTGTACCATAGTTTAAAATTTTATTTTGATTCTCCCAAATTACAAGAAGTCAACTTTATTTCATGATTTTTGTCGAAATCCATAATTTGCACGACTTTGTCATGAATTAATTTGAATTTTTGAATCATATTACTAAAATAAACTAATTATACTTATAAAAATTCGATAACTAAAAATATGCGGCTAAAAAAAATTTCTTGGACAGTGCCGATAAATAAAAAAAGGGAAAATTAAAAGGGCGTGCATGGCTATATATTTGCAAGCTTTGGGTGGGGAATGAATATTTTATTTGTGGGCCTTCGTGTGCAGGTGGGGGCCAACAGTAGATATAATTGGGAATGCACCATTTTGTCGCCATTGTTAGGGCCCCAGCAATATGTCAAGAATCCCAATTATTTCTCTGGCACCAGGTACACGCTTCCAGCGCGCGCGCGCATATATTATACATGTAGATATAATAATATGTCAAACCCACTTATTTATATTAAAATTTTAATTATATAAATAAATAATTATATATATATTATTTTTTTACACTTAAAAATAATAAATAAGTAATTTACATCAATTAAATATATTAATCTGATTAATCCGAAAGCAAAATACTCTGAGAATCAATTATAAAATCAGTTAATATTACGTCACAAATAAAATTTGATGCAATAAATTATGAAATAGAGTTGATTCAAAAAGATTTAAAATAAGTTTTTAATATATATATATATATCAATGGCAATGGACCCAGATAAAAATTGGCATGCAATGGACCACAAAATTATTGAAACCCCACAACCACCGTCTAGCCTGTCCATTGGTGGCAAATTTTGGTTGATATGAAGCAGATGCATAGACATTTATACATTGCTACTTTCATTAATCACTTGCCTCTATAATTTCAAATACCCTACTAGATCTTTGCAGAAACGAATGTACACCTTGTCATGCAAAGTATGCCCCTACTACATAATTTTTAGGCTACAGTGTCAGAATATTGTTGGAAACGATGGGCAGGAGGATGTAAAACTTTTGCATTATTATACTTAATTAATCAAAAAATCATAAGATTAAAACACATGAGTCAACGAAAAGCGAAATGAGAAAATACACATATATTAGTACGTACCCTACCATCATTTGTCAACGGTAATAATGGAAGTTCATCCAATAAATCGACAGTGGGCATGAGTGTGTATTGACTCGTAATTAACTCGTCCCATTGGATCCCATTTCACGTAATAATTAGGTTATAGCTCATAACATTGATGGAACTTTCTTTCATACTCATATTTTGCGTCAAAGTCAAAAGAATGATATCGTTATTTCAACCAATATGACAGTGAGATGTCAAAATTAGAAACTTATATATATATATTATAACATGTAAACTTATTTAATTTGCGAACTTGAATAGTGATTGTTCATATTTTATTTAATGTATCATATTTGTCAATATTTTACGAATTACTTATAAATTTAACGGTCATAATGTGGTTCACAATATTTGCATCTAAAATAGGTTCACACTCTATTATTTGTTTTGTGTGTGTATATATATATATATATATATGGCTCTTTGTACTTGTTACTACTAATTATGTTGTGTCAACCATGCATATAATTGTATGACATGATATAACAACCGAATTGTAAAATAGTGAGCCTAAAGTTATCCTTAGAAAAGTGTTAACTACTTTAAAAATCTATTTTCTAGATAAAATATTATGTTTCAGTTCGAGTTGGTCGAATAGGCACAAGCATACTCTCAATTGATTTGATTTCAAGTCAAACTTTTATCAAATTGAAGGTCAAGCCAAATTAAGATTATTCGAGATTTGAACAACAGCAACCTTGTAGGTATATAACTATGTTTGGGGCAACCTAATCCCCTATCTCCCTTAACTTTCCCGTGAATGACTTGTTGCATCATCATCGAACAAGAATTTCATCCACGAGAATAAGAGGTTGAGGTTTAATCACAGGGAAAATCTCATCCATAAGAATGAGAGATTAAGGTTTAATCTTGTGCATCTTGTTTTGCAAATATAGTGGAATCCTTTAATAGTTCAATATACAATGTATGAAGTGGATTGCTCACCTACTTTAAGGCATTTCTTTAACTACATTGAATGCTAAGCATGCAATTTATGATAAAGAATTGACTCCATACTAACCAAAGTGTTACTTTTATGTAATTACATTTAGGTAATTTATAGAACTGTTAATTAGAGAAACTAGGAGAAATGGAAGAAAACATGTATTTGCTAGAGAAATTATCCAAATTACCTAGATCATTTTATTCCCGTGTAGACACTAGCATGTTTTTAAGATTGAAATATTTTCAAAACTCGCTTCGTGTAATATTTTAAGATCAAATTTCCACTTGTTAGTGCGTAATTAGAGGTCTTAAATAAAATTGGGGCTTCCACACCTAAATTTCAATACTTAGTGTTGACAACGAGCCAAGTAATTAGTTGGAGCTTAGGCTTGCCTTGCGTTTGTCCTAAGACAAGCCAAGCTGAGCCCAAGTAACCCTCAAGCTCGGCATTCCTTGGGCTCAACCTTATTAGAATTGTAAAAAAAAATTATTTATAAAATATTTATTTTTAAATATAAAACTTACATAGAGTGACATGTTTAAGCCTTAATGTGAATACCCTTCTTTTGAGAGAGGTCACTAGTTAGATTTTTGCCACAAGCCACATTTTTGGTTTTCTTGAAGATATAAAATTTATGTATTGAACTTTGTAGGTGTAAGTGCTAATATGGTGTTTGGTTGTGTTATTTTATGCTCATTTATTGTCAAAATATAAAGTTGTAACTATAACAGATAAAAAAATATTTTAAAAAAGTTGATAAAATGTAAAGTGGTAAAGATTGCTTGCAGAAAGTTTCACAAAATGTTAGAAGGAAAAAACAAAAGTCAAGCCCTATTTATTTTTTCTAATGCTCATCTCTCTCCCCTTCTTTGCCAAATATAACTTTTAACAATTTTGTCACTTTTATAATGGTAACAAAACGAAAATTATGAAAAAATTATCCAAAGATTTTATAGAAAAATTTTAATTGTAACCAAACGCCTTATAAATATATTTATTTAAAAATACTCAACCTAATAATTTTTTTTTCAAAAAAACAAAACTACTAATTAGACAAGGCTGTCCCTTTCGGGTTCTATTTTATACATGGATCCCACATTGTCCAGCAGGGTCCCACAGTAATCAGCACTTCCACATTATTTTGTCACAATATAATATTTGTGATGGGCATACATAAGAGCCTGCACACCACTCAAAACTACTACCCTTCCTTTCTCTTTGGGGGGTGCTGCTGCATATGCAGACCAAACTTTTTTTGTCAATTTTCTCCCCATTTTGCTATTAACACTCCCCATTTTCACAGGGAATTAAGAGGAACAAAATAATTGTACGTGTTTTATGATTATGTTTTGGACAAAATAGATGTATTTTGTCCCAAGTCTGGTTGGAAGTGGACCATATTTTTTCCTCATCAGTATAATTACTATCATACAAAACTAACTTTTGGCTGATATGTGTATATATATATATATATATAAAAGGTTTCTTACATTCCAAAATAATACTTCTATAATTTTTTTTCAACACAAAGTTTTATAATTTATATAAATAAAAACAAGTAGACAAGGAAACTTTCTTTACCCAAGAAACTAAGGTCAAGGTAAGCTAACTTTTTTTTCATTTTAATATGGATCCCGTTCCCTCTTCAGATTTATAAGAAGTCTTAAAAAAATTATAAATGCATGTGAATTTTGGAATTGAATTTTTATAGCTCTCAGAGAAAGTCAGCAAGTTTTAACATCCTTGAAAGTTCAACAAAGTAAATTAAATTCACTGAGTCCTTAATTATCCTTTATATTTTTTCTTTACATTGGTCAATGTGCTACTTCTACTTCCCATTTCAGTACTCTAAGCTTCACCAGATACTGATTATCTGCAAAAACCAAACAATAAGTTATCACTCTAGTAGACACATGATTTAAGAATGTTATGCAAAGCTACTCAATAATGAAACAAAACAACAAAAGCTTAGATCTTATGTTCATTTTGTAGTTGAAGCTTATTGTAATCCCTGACCCACAAATTAAAACATTTTTTGTGGAAGTTCAATTAGTTTTAAGTTAACAAATGCTATTAGATGTTAGTTTTAATTAAATATGTAGTAACAAATCGATACTTCAAATCGAGTTGATTTTCAACTTTCTATTCAAAATAAATTCAGGCTGGGAGTATTCATGACAGGCGGTTGTCATACCTTGAAATGCTGGCAAAGAATTGAACAAAATTCTCTGTATTGCATGACCATTTCTCACATCATTAATGTAGCCCAAAACAGCTAAGATTGCCAGCAAGAAGACATGACCAGTGAGTTTGCCTTACCTGTGTCCAAGACCTTTTCTAAAGCTGTCTTTGATTTGCCAGGCTAGCAAAATATAGGTATTGGGTTATACAACCATTACTTCCATACACACTTGTACAACACAATATACATATTTATATAAAAAAAACAATAAATATCAGTTCAATAAAAAAAAATGTAAGTTCACTGGAAGAAGTCAAGAATGAGAAAGGCGAAATATCGGTATATATATAATATTTCTTTAGTTACTCTATTTTCATTGAAGGGAAACAGAAAAAGCACCACTAGAATGCATTATCAAGAAGAGTGGTGTCAGCTCCCTAACCTTGTTTAAAAAATTTTAGTTAATTTATTTCACAATTCTAGAAAGGCATATAAAACATATATATGCAACAAATCTTTTTTCATAAATCTATTTGGCTTGAATAAACTAGCCTATCATAATCAGAAGTTAGTATAATAGCACACAAAACTCTCTGTAGAAGAAGTTGAAGAGATCAAGGCATTATTAACTGTCAATGCAATAATAAAGCCAAATAAGGTTTTAAAATATTGCAAATTACCATGATAGCCAAAATAATTTGTGGGTAGTTGCAAATTTGCCTCAAGCTTATGTCCTCTTAACGATCGTTTTTTTAGGGTGGCAGCTGGTTTTCATGTCTAACACTAAAAATTATATTTATTGTAAAACCTTATAATGACTAAATATTTCATATAATAAGCATTAGGGCTTACAACAACAGATATGATTTATATGGACTCAATTAAGTTGAAATAAAATCAATGGCCGCCTATTTTTGAAGCATTATATTCGCAAACTGCTTGAACATTCTAATTTTCAGATTTGAGGCTTTAAGTGGATCTATCACATATACAGTAGTGTTGATTAGCAGAGGGCTCAGATAGTTTGCACTTATCCTTGCTTGATAAATTAATGTAGTTCATAAACTTCAGTAATTCTTCTTCCACTTGTTACCCGAAGGGTTTCAAAGATAAAATATGCGAATATCATATGTAAACTCCAACAATTAATTCTTTCACTTGTTACCCAAAGGGTGTCGAAAACAGGATATGCGGCTCGAACAATTGATCACTTCAATGGAACTAAAATTTAGTATCTATCCATGTCCTCGCAGGGACTGGTTGCTCGCTTCGAGTCGTCTGGATTCGATTTTCATCACAAGCGACTCTCAATTTTCTTGGAATGTTAATAATACTAATTCTACTAACAAAATTTAAGAGAGAATAATTATATACAATGTTGAATAGTAGCTTCTAGTATAAATTCAAAAACATTTGCACCACAATAACAATAAACATCTAAATGCACAACAAAATTTTAAATGGGGAAAGAAGAACTCAAAGAGGCTGCAACACAACAAAAGAGAAAAAATTAATCATTCATCAATTAGCACAATTGCAAAACATTCCGAAAATCTTTGCTCTCTCAAGTTACTGAGATCATTGCCCATCCACACTTTGGTTGAATTCTTTCACTGCAACTCTCCAACTGGTGCTTCATTTAGCCATAGATTGTGAATGAAATCATAGAGCTCAGCACTTACACTCACCTGTTAAAGTGATAGTTAAAATTTTCTGGTTCAATGGAGGATTTACCAGATAAAATCAGTTAAAATTGAAGTGCCGCTACCTTGTAGGGAGTTGGATATAGCCGCCTCATATGATCGGGCCGCATTTGACCAAGCTGTTGTATGCAACGGTCTCTAACATCCTTCAGAGTTGGCAATTCTTCTCTCTTTTACCTACATGAAAAACCAGCAGCCATGTCCTGTTATTTATGATCAGCAACATGCATTTAATCCACACCACAAATTCCATGATTAAAAGAGAAATGAAAACGAAAACTTAAAACATTTGTCCCACAGTTTCTGAAGTGGAATGCAGCTTAATACATTCCGTCCTTGCAAGCAGTAATTAGTTATGATTCTAATTATCATATTAGCATTTCTCATGTATTGGATACAAATTTCATCTCCGGCTGATGCACTTGTAGAAACAAATCAGTCGATGTCTTATATTTTGCTTAAACCATATGACTGAGGGGTTGTTTAGGATTAGAATTTCTTCAATTTTGTGACAACCATTATCAATTTTCATTCATTGCAGTTCAAATTTAAAAACTCTTTCTGATTTTTCTTGGGCCCTCCTTGTTTCTTCTTCTTAATCTACTTCTGAGTTTACTCCTCCCCTTAATTAAACCATCACCGGCAACATCATTATCGACATCATGTTTTTACCTCCTTTAAAATGGTAATTTCCAGGCTATTATGATAATTTCCTCTATCAATATTTCATACCTGATTTTTCAGGCCAATAACATTTAAAAGCTCCTCCACTTTTTGTGAACTACATATGCTCTCTTTGACTCATTAAAAGGATGCCGGCACAATATTCTTTCTCCTACCTGCAACAGTAAGAAAGTCAACAACATACTTTCTACCAAGCTATGAGAAAAGTCATATATAAAGAATACATTTGAGTATATGAATGACATTTCAAAATGTAAAAAACATCAAAAGGCTTATAAAATGGGCACAACAGTTTGCATCCAATTCAATAAAAAAATAAAGAAAGCACGATGATGATCAAAAGAAAAGAAAATCTTAGCCTTGCATCAAAAAATTATAAAGCTGTATTGAGAATCACCCTTGGAGGAGGTTCATTTTCACCCGTCATTATGTCCACCAGAGGATAGCCTCCTTTACTGTACAGTCTATAAGATCCTTTTTTACATGGTATAGACACCTACAATAACTTCGAAAGTTAAAAAGTTCATTCTTAAAAATGTGCACGCTTTCCTGTATGTGTTCAAGAAAGAGATGGCAATCACAGCTTAAATAAAGAACCTTAGAAACTTCTTCAGAGAGTTTAATGCGAGGTACATTCTTTATCTCGACAAGTTTAAAAACACAACCAAGAGCTGCCTGGGCATAACATGTCACAAGGTATGTTCCAATTCCAAATGCATCAATTTCGTGCCCCTTGAAACAAAATCAGAAAAGATCAGAATTTGGACAAGTAGAGACACAAAGCATAATAATAGAGATGAATCATGTGCATCTTCTATCATATACACCAAAGAACTAGGTGTGATGACCAGAGAATAAGGCAGAATACCTACAGGAAGTGATGCAGAAATATTAGCATTAGGGTTTTCTTCACAGTTGTATAAGTTAAAGAAACTAATGCAATTCTAAACTTATACAGTATTACTTGTAGTTTCTCTAATATATTTATAAGGGTTAAAGAGTTGATTAACAAGGAGTAAATAGGTTTAGCTTATAAACATAAGGTGTTTCACCATTATAACCATTAATAACATAAACACATAGGAGACATGTTATCTCCTCCATCAACCTTATTTTTCTTGATGACTCATCTTTGTTTCCTGTTGCCAGCTTTGAGGTAGAAACAAGCTCGATGCTTTTGCTACTAGTTTTATAATGGAAAATTCCCAATCGATGATCAATTCCAGATACCTATCCAATGCTCTAGGAATGAATATAATAAAGTTGACATTAAGGCTTGAGGCTTCATTTCATTAACCTCTCCTTTCTAAGTAGGAACAAGGTTTGCCATCTCAAATGTTGGTACCGTATCGGCCCTTCCTCTTGGAGACATATCAAAGAAATGTTGGAGAAATATTGGAGAAATTTAAAATGACAGACATAGGTAAATATCATTAGAATAGTAATAGTACAATAAAAAATAATTGTTCAACATTTAAGATTACTATTCTAATAATAAATAATAATCAAGTCAATCACACCAACTTAACGATCAATTTAAAATACTTACTAATTGCTTCTAATTAATAAACATATATTTTCAACATTTTATAATGATAATTAAATACAAATTAATAATCAAGTCAATCACACCAATATAACAATCAATATAAAACACTAAATACTTAGCACTAAAAAATAAAACATTAATAACATATTTAAAACTAAAAAAAAAACCATATTCAAACATTAACAGTATATTTAAAAACAGGGAAAAAAACTAAACTCTCCCCAACCCCACAAAAAAAACACCCTCCTCCTGACCTTTCCAATCGTGTAGCCAGCCCCCTATCTGCCTCCCTCCCCCCTCAATAAAAGATTATAAGAACCATTCCAATTAATATATTGGGTCTTAACACAACTAGATATTAGATGCAAAACTAAATAATTGGACTAATTAGTTGAAGGATCTTACATTCCACCTACCATAAGAAAATTCCGTCCCTTGAATTCTTTTATATCACTCATGAGTCTAATCTGAATTTATATCTAGACAGACCCCCATCATCTAACATGGTCTTGAGTTGACTCTGATACTGCCTATAATAGTGTGACCCATTCAATGCAAACAAATGGGCCAATTCATTTATTTAAAAGTTGAAGAATATAAGAACCTAATATATTAGATCTTAACTGGTAGGTATTAAATGTGAGCCCCTTCCCCCTAAGCACCTCCAACCGTTGCAATTGGCCCCCCCTCCCAACCTCCTTCCGGACCCACCCATTATACTCTCCTTCTTCGCCCTCTTCCACCTCCCTTCAGCAATCGCCTGTAAGAGGTAAATATTTAAACTTACCTTTCTCACCGACAAGGACAAGTTTTCGGCGGCGACGATGAAAGTACACTTCAAACTCCTCCACCAAAGAGTCCACTTAAAATGAAAAGGTAATTTTTCATGAATTTTTGTTTGAATAAATCTTCACCATGTGCTAACAGTGAAACAACAGCAAAATAGTAAGGATTTCTATTAAGATTCTTGTTTTTATGTCAAATTCATTTTACTTTTTACTTTATCTCCCTTCCCCCCACTTTTAGTCTATACCAAATAGTATTTCCATTCTACACTATATGGCGTCAAATCCCGATGACATATCACGAATATATGCAAATACCATTTTGCAAGCAATTATTGCCTCACCGTTCGCTGGCACTAATATGTTGGCAAAATTCTCCTAAATTTCCTGACAGTGAAAACTTTGAGTAGGAATAGAAATTAGGGAGGCCAGATGTAAAAAATGATAACAGAATCCATGACACCGACCTCACTAGCTGGGATAAGATGGATGATGATGACACATTATCCTGTTCTTCCATCTAATTCCCTCATGTGTTTGCTCACCTAATTTTTGGAGAAACCCTCCATCACATACGCAAAAGAGACAAGCTAACTGAACAAAAATTAGAATAATCTCAAGGGTAATAGATTTTTCAAATGATTTGAAATTCTTCAAAGGAGGAGTCGAGTATGACATCAATTAAGAATAAGATTGATGAAAGTCATTTATAATGGTCCAAGCATGTGCAACAGAGATCCCAAAGAGTTCCATTAAAAATTTGCTTTGAAATTTTGTAACGCACAGAAAAGGGGCAAGAGAGGTGAAAGAGAATATGAATTGAGGTAGTGTGAAACAAGTTACACATTCATTATATTAGCTTTGACATGGTTTATGACTTAAGTGGTGGAATAGGAATCCCCGATCCTAATTATTTTGCATTTGATGGGATAACATGATAATAATCATTTGAAGTCCATGATGAACTAATATCAAATTTGCTTGAGAATATTTACCTGCTTCTTTAAAGCATCCAAAGTTTCTTCATTGAGATCGTTACTAGCTGTTATTGGCATTCTCCCAAACCCCTCCTTTCCAAACTCCTTTTCAATAAGACAAAAGAATTTTCTGCATTCAAGAGAGAGATACGCCAAATCACCAGAATCCAATCTGACCCCAGCTGCTTTATATCTGCAGCAAACACAATTACAAGAATCAAGGATAATTGTAAGAAGATTCACATTCACATCCAGAATCCAACAAACACCCATAGGCAAGGAAGTAGTGAAAATAATGCTAAATTGCAGAGCCAGTTAGAAGAAGAGAAGAACCTACCAAAAGCAAAAATAGAAAGATGAAACTAAGAAGACACTAAGAAAAAAAGGAGAGAGCAAGTCCAGGAAGATAAGAACAAACAATTAAAATAGGTTCATCATGCAAGAGAGCATGAAAAATTTTCATGAATTACCTATAGAAGTCTTATTATTTATCATATTCATTCAAAAGTTTTCCCCTGTTCTAGTGCCATTATGAAGTGTTATTAGCATAACCTTGGTTTTGATCTTTAAATAGCCTTTTGTAATTGTAAACAGGCTTTGATTTGAGTTATGCATAGACATTAAGATGTTCCGTTATACTTGTCATTCCCCTTTGTTCTAAATTTTTGACTTATTTTGCGGCTTTTTGGCTGGCCCTTCCCTATTAAATTCTTATTTAAGTTTCCCAGTCAATCCTCCACAAGTTAAAAGGGATGAAAAAGTGTCCAAAAAATGAGGCTGCAATTTGGAGGTAGTTTCGTGTATTGCTCTATTCCCATTTGGTAAAACATCTTCTCCGAATTTACTTTACACGCATTAGCACATTACAGGCTGATGAAGACTCCCATTCCGCGAAAATGAGATGAGAAAATTGAAGTAAAACAACTAACAAAATATTTGATAGTAGTTTCAAGTCAAAATGTTATTTTTGCCATTGTACTTTCTTGATTCTCTTCCAATTTTCACTACTGACACCAAGATAGAGAAGTCTAAAATTTAAGCTTAAGAAATCATATTATTCGGAGATCTTCAAGTAGTGGAAGGTCCCCTCATAATTGTTGCTGGAGACCTCTAGCTGCAGAAGCTATAAAATGAGGTACATGGACCTCACTGGAATATTCATCATGCTAAGCGCCTCTAACAGGCTAAAGGAAAAAAGATCATACAGAAAGTGAATATTCTTTTGCTGAGAGGGTACAATGAATATTTATGACGAATTTATAATAAAAGGCTGTTATAATAGACAGTTTACAAAAATATAGGAAGATAATTGCTTAAACAAACCTGATGCCTTTGCCAATCATTTTACTCTTAGCAATGTATAGCTTACTATAAATCGATAATATGTCCAAATGGTAGTATGAATACATCCATGTATTAATATGCCAGCTCAAGAGAAGAAAAGAACATCGATTTACCCATAAATGCCAGCCCAAAATGAGAAAAGCAAAATGGGCAAAGTCGTCAAGTTTTTTATATTCCCCTTTAATTGTGAATAGCAGTTATCTCCCTTCATTCAGGAATGTTCTAAGATTGGTCAGAGCAACAATCTAGTCAGTTTCACATTTTCAATACTACAAACATATCTTAAACCCTGTTCTCAAATGATAAAAACTTCTCGCAGAAAATAGTGTATATGTCCCAAAAATTAATACTAAAGCTTAAGATGATTAGTTGCGTAGAAGCAGTATTTGCTAAGTGGGACTCACCTAAATCACTAAGCGCTAAAGCAACAGCACAAAAATTTGGAAGCCCGCTCCTTACCACCTATTTGTGAAACAAAATGAAACCACCAATAAGCCGATAAAATCAACAAAATAAAAAGGTAACACCCAAATGCTAATTACTCATATATCTTGGAAATAAAAACAAAAGATTCTTAATTCATACAAATCTGATTTCATCAAGTATTTGTAGTTACAGACCCTTGACATCGTTTTTGGATTAATATACATGCTCTCTTCTTCTAACTGATTTTTTGAAGTCTGAAATAATAAATTGTTAAAAAGGAAACAACCATTTCTAGACACACATACGTGGCATTTGTACTAAAGTTAACATAACAGCCAAAACAGTTAAAAAGAATAAGCCAAAACATAATATAAAAACAATGAAATCTTTATTTCTACTAGGTATTTATGGCCATAACAAAATAAAATGATAATTTATTCAAAGTATGATGAAAATTCTATGATTTACAAAAATCAAAGACGGTGATAACTTACATCATATGTGTCTACCAGGGCAAGAAAGCTACATGGAAATGCCAGAGCATAGGATGTAAAAGCTGCTAATTCGCTTTGATTAGTCTCACCAAAAATGCCACACAAGGAATTTGACCGCTAGAAATCAAGAAAACAAATAGTGAGAAAAAACAAGAATAAGCGCAAACGAAAAATGGCCTTCAGCAAAGAGGATTGTGATTTCTCATTGGCTCATTACAGACACCAAACAAAAACACAAGGCGCATCGCAAATACCCACATATCAAAAGATAAAACAACTTGTCCATAAGAACAAGAGTTTAATTGTTGGGTAGTCTGCGAGCCATTAGAAGTTACCTGAAGTTTGGTAAGCCAGGATTCCACCAAGTCAACAAAATCTTCACATTTGCCTGAGTTATCTTGACTAGAAAGTGACCTACCCACAATCTCATCTAGGCTCTAAAATAAACCCAAAAAAGTGATTTTAAATAAAAAGCTCCATTTAATAAACATAATAGAAATAGAATGGATGAGAATTTTTCTTTGCAATTTTAACAAGAACCATATATACATGAACTACGGTGCATATAGTTTATATGAGCCACAACTTCTATTTCGAGCAATTAGTGGGTCCCACCACTCAAAATCCACATTGATAAATATAAAAATAAATAATCAGGGTTCAAGTCAATCCAATGCTTTTAACCCTTTCATCTTAATTACCAAAGTATTAATTGTAATATAAAAATTAATTTCAAAATATATTTAAAATAGCGCATTTTTAAAAATCTAAATATTGATGCCAAAAAAGAAAAATTTATCAACATCCTGCTTACATGCTACTTTCCATATATATAAACCACATTATGTAGGACCCAGTAAAAAAGTTCAAATTAGAGATGTAGCTCATATAAGCTATATAAGTTGTAGCTCACCTTAATTTTTCCTTTTCAATAATAATCATGAAAATTTATATAATTGTTTCTACTTCGATCGAAATGAAAAAGTTGCTTAGTTAAGGATTTTAAAATTTATATTACAAAGTTGAAGCATCTAAAGAAAGGCTCAATTATCAAGTTCTCAACAAAGTAAAGCTGCTATTTAAAAAAAAAAAAGAATTTAGAGCAAGCACTGAAGTTGCAATCTGGTGGTAATCATCTTCTTCAAATCCACTGTTGTCAATTACATCCATGACAAAAATTCTAACATGCAGAAACAACTCTAAAAACAATACCCATTTCGTTATTATTATAGAGACACATTAAGTGTACCAACCATGAATGAGCTGACAAATGCATGAGAATGTGTCCCGCGAAGGGGTATTCCAAATAACCTTCCTGCTGCAACATTACTGTCAAGGTTTTAAATGAAAACCAAAAAAACAAATATGTAAGGTTGGAAAAATTATGAAGGACAAACATAGATTGAAAATTGAACATGTGAAACTAAGGAAAGATGTGTTCTATGAGCAAGGGTATGTATCTCCAAGATGCCCCTCCTATGTTTGTAAAAGGCATATGATGACAACATCAAAGCTTCATTTACTCTTTCAATCTTTCAACTCAGTACTATGTTTTTGTGTAGCTTTTGTATCAATAATTGAAGTGGGAAAGCATCATAAAAAAATTCTTGGTTTACACTCCAGCTCAGTAGGGATAAAGTTTAGATGGTGAGGATGACAAATAACACCAAATTTTAAAAATGGTATTCGAGTAGGCAAAAACCTTGTAGCATCAAATCCACCAACATAACTATACTTTGAGGCACTTATCCCTCCATCAGGTCCCTACATTTGGGAGAAGAAGATAAAAATACTTTCCTATCATTTTTTTCATGGCTACAGTATAGAGCAAGAAATGGTAAGGGAAATAAAGCATGCCAAACCTGTGCTCTTCGCAGCCCAAACTCAAGAAGCATTTTGGATTTGCCAGCAACAAAGCGATGCCTAGCAGCATTTGTGGCCACTAATGAAGCATAATTGACTAAATTTACGTACGGAGTTTCCAAAAGTTGAACCACCTGAAATATATAAGTGCAGAAAACCTCTAAAAATAAATACATAAATCCACCAGCACTCAAATCAAGCTGATAAGGGATGTATTAATGCAAAAGCAATAATCAGACTTTAAAAGCAGGCAGTCTACTTACAGCAATTGGTCCTTCAACTCTCACCAATGGGACCTTGGGGAAAACTACTGATCCTTCAGGTATTGCATATACTTCTACATCTGAGCAGTCAAGATCTCTCAGGTATTCAAAAAATTCCTCCTATGAACAGAAGTGGTAGACCAATGATTAGCTAAATGAAAATCCAGGAACAATTTTTCAGCTCAATAACAGATTTAAATAAGAGTAAGATGGAATTCGATGGTGATCCTTCAACAATGTATATGTGATCAAAGACAGGAATGGCTTTCCAGTCCATATTCAAAGCCATTGATTTATTGCAGTTTATAGGTGTTAAAACATTTTAGCCCTTGAACTAGATGTCAGATTGAGCACATTTTTCTTCTTCTTCTTCTTCCTATTCTTCCACCGGAAACCATAAGGGTTTTGGGGACATAGACCCTAAATTAGGATCCACATGATTACAAATGGCAAAAATTTTTATGGTCAGATGCCCTTCCTGATGCCAACCAACCTCCTTTATCCGGACATGGCAAAAATTAAACCTCAATCATATGCTACATCTTCCGTTTGTTGCATTTTACCTCACATGTAGAAGGAAGTACAGTGCGTAGGTATGAAATCTCATCCTCCTTTAATTTGAAATTAGCAATAAACCTTATGCATTCCTCGAGACCAGCAAAAACAGTAAATTCGCCACCAAATGGATTTGTCCTAAAGTACAAGTCAAATCTGCATAATACCCATACATCAAAGATTATAAAGTATGGGGGAAATGTGAGAATGACATACAAAACACAACATCTTAAAAGAGGCATTACCCAAACCAAAAGTTACAGATACATGGATTAAAAAACAAATAAATAATGAAACAACTAAAAAAACACAGATTTTAATTATTTTTCAATTCATGGCAATGTATAATATCTAACTCGTAGGATTTAACCAATTCTTAGTAAAGCAAATCAGTCCAATTTCTGATAATTCAATACAAGTGCAGGACAACAAAGTCTACATCAAATTTGAATTAAGTAACACATAATCTATACAATTTTCATTGTAATAAAATCCAATATCACTACAATTTTCATAGTATTAAATTCAATTGGCGTCAGACAACTCTCCACCAGTCCAACAAGCACATCACTTGAGATAACTTTTTACAAGTGCAGCTAACAAGAGCCACTTATGATCCAAATAAAATAAAAGCACATAATCATACATTTTGCATTCTAAAAACTCAAATGTTTCAGATAATTCTTTTTAAGTGGCAACAATCCAATATCAGGGAAGTTGATATCATTGCAAGACACTATAACTACGTTGAATATGAATAAGAAAACACATAACATCTTTCAGCTAATTCTTCTTCAAATATAGAAGGATCAAATTTCAGATAGATACTAGTGCAGAACGAGCTACATCGAAAATAATTAAAAAATGCATAATCTCTACCATTTTATCAAAAAGGGACTCATTTAACATCAGAGTTTGTACAACCATTAAATTTTTGACAGTTTTATGTAAGCAAGGAGACCACAGTAATATTGTTTTTGGATAACAATAAGCCCACAATCTCTACACCACAACAATATTATTTCGTATAAATTAAACCCATAATCTATATAACTTTCATTATAAATAAAAAAATAAGCATCAGATAATTCTTCAAATCACAAACAATCAAATTTAAGATAATTTGCCAGCCGCACAGCACACCGCAACCTCATCAAACTTAAATAAAAATGCATCATATCCACAATTTTCACTATATATACTCAAAAACAGTGATTTGATTCATCAAGTTATTCAAAAACCACAACCATTCAATTTCAGATAATTTGACACAAGCACTGGACACCACAGCTACATCAAACATGGATTAAAAAATGCAAATATTCCCCAATTTTCATTGTTAATATAAAAAAAATTATTTCACATCCGATAATTCTTTCAAAAATCCAATAATATCTGCAGTTTTCATTACTTGCAAGGTTTGCAATATCGGTTTCCGTTTCATTTTGGATGTCTGGTTGGCCGAAATATTGGAGATACATCAAAGATGTGCCTGCAATTAATGGGAAAACTTGCAATGCATATAGATATATTCTTATAAGATAGAGATGATTATTCTATAAGTTATGAATGCATAAACATAGCTTTGAACCCCAAACGACTTAGTTAATGAACAATAATACATATTAAACTAACATAATTGCTAGCTTACTTAGTTAATACAAATCAGTTAATATTAATAAGCTATTAATAATCCACTAAGCAAGATATTTACAAGAAAAAATCACTAAACACATTAAAGGTCAACTCACACAGTTAATAGTATTATTAAATAATTAATCTAAAAAAATAAAAGGCTACCAAATAATTAAGGTGGTAACCAAAGTGCAAACAAAGTAATTGGGTGCAAGTACGGTGGGCTAATGGGTTAATGGGTCCAAGAAACTAATTTAATATAGATGGGATGATAGGTCTGAACCCCAAACAAAAGGGGGTGACTCGTATGTGTGGAGAAATCAAATCTTGTCACATATTGACGATCTCCGACGAAAATTTTAATAGATAACAGTGATAGACACAAAATTGATATCTCCAACAGATATCGTTTTGACAGGCTGCAAAACTGTCATCCGGCGTATATGGTAAACTATGATTACTAGATAAAAAAGTCGTCGACTTCATCATCCTTCTTCATTGTTAATTTTAAAAACTTAATTTGATTCCATTGTTAATTGAAAACTTTAATTTTACAGTTTTCATTGTTAATATCAAAAAAATCATTTTACATTAGATAATCCTTTTGGAAACTCATAATCTCTATAATTTTCATAACTAAATAAAAAATCATCATTTCCCAGCTTGGTTGGAAAGGAGACAGAGACATGGATTCTGAACCTTCCTCATAATTATGAACTTGAGATTGACAATGCACAAGCATTAAAAAATATCTGTGCCCATGTAATGATTATTCAAAAAGCACAAAATTTCAACTTTAGATAATTTGGCAGAGGACACCACATCCACAAAAATATTAAATAATAAAACGCTTAATCTCTACAATTTATAATAAAAAAACATTTGGTTTGACACAATTTGACAAAATGAAAAAAAAAAAATGATACAAGTAAAGAACGACGCTTACAACAGATTTACCTACAATCTTTACAACTTCCCATGAAAAAACATTTGATATTGTGATTTTTCATGGTAAAGAGAAAAATTCATGTGCAGCAGATTTTTTTTTTAAAAAACGTGATAATCCATTATTTGATACAAGCTCAGAACACCACAGCCACATTCATTCAAATAAAAATAAACACATAATTTCTACAATGTTATAAATTAAAAAACTCAGTTGACAGCAGATAATTCTCATAAAGAGCTAAAATCAAAATTCAGATGATTTTTGGAAATTCCAACACGAGAAACTAATTTTGACACCATACAATTGTTCCAAAAAGCACAACAATCCAATTTCAGATAACTCCATTCAATCACATCGAACGTATTAAAAAACACATTTTCATTAAAAAATAAAATACTTACATAAAAAACTTATTAAGCATCAGATAATTTGACCCAGCAAACACCCCCCAGCCACATTAAAAATCGAAAGAAAGAAACTCAGAATTTCTTCAATTATTAAAAAAAACTAATTTGACATCCGACAATTCTTCCGAAATGAACGACAATCCAAATTCAGATAATTCAATACGATGAGAATAATAATTTTTTTTAAAAAAAAACGCAATCACATCGTTATTTCTCATCATCATCCACATAAAGAGGAAACTCATTTAATCGGATACTTATTCAAAAAGCAACCAACCCCCATGAGAACACCAAATCAACAAAAACAAACAAGAAAGCGTTTGAAGGAGGAGAATCCATACACGGCCCGGTCGAGGTGCTTGCCGGCCTTCCAATAAGCAAAGGCCATGGTGTACTGGTAGAGATCGGTGAGCAGCGCCGAGGCCATCGGGTTCGTCGGCCCACCGATGCCGCCCATACCTCCCAAACTCGCCGCCGCCCCATTCGCCGTCGCCATGCTCCTCGTTCTTCTTCGCCTTCTCTTCCTCCGAAGTTGGCGCTGAAAATGGCTCCTTCTTTGTCGTGTCTAACTCATTTTCAACCCGGCGGCGGGAGTGCTTGACCCGACATTTGATTGGTTCAAATAATAATTCTTTTCCCCGCCGTTGATGAAATTGTAAATATTATGTCCTACCGTCTAATTATATCCTGTATATCATAAATTATATATTACATTTAAATTTGGTATAGTTTAAGCCATTGTATTAATTTCTTTTACTTGAATTCAAATTGAAAAATTTTTAAAAATCTATTTTTTTGTTAAAAATTATGATATTTTAACGGGTAATAAAATATATTTTTAATATTTAATAAAATATTTTATTTGTATTTTTTGAATCCATTTGAACCGGGTTTATTTTGTTTGAATCAATACATTTTTAGAATAAGCAAGACTTAGAGATGCATGCTGTAGGCCATAGGAGACCCCCTTAAAAAAAATCTTTTCTTTTTTTTGTTAAAAATTGTAATATTTTAACGGGTAATAAAATATAATTTTAATATGTAATAAAATATTTTGTTTGTATTTTTAGAATCTAATTGAAGCCACATCATTTTGTTTGATTCAATGTATTTTTAGAATGAGCAGGACGGACTTAGGAGACCTATGCTGCAGACACTGATGGAGACGCCCTTAAGGCTAGCTGTTGATGATCCACATCATCAACGGTTTAAAGGCGTTTTTATAAGTGTATGCAGCTTGCCCTTCTAAAAATTTTTCTTTTAAAATAACAACAGAACGAAACGCGAAATGTGCTCCGGGTGGAGCCCATTCTTTCGGGGAGAAACATGGATGCACTTGGACTAGATTTTGCGGACGATTATGACATCAGGCCAATCCTTCCTTTAGTTGAGAAGCGGGGCCCACACTTAGTGTGTTTCACACGGTCAACTGTCTCTTGGACAGCTACCCGGGGAAATCTAGGACACCTTCTTCGGTGGAGAAGAATAGGAATAATTTTGGTTGTAGCAGCATCTTCTATGCTTTGATAACTTCCCTCATTTTCTTACTTAATTTTCTTTGATTGGCGCCAGGCAGGCAAGCATGCCTCGGTTAATAAACAAAACGAGGATTCATGCTTGCATCCATCGTCATTAATAAACTTATAGTAATGACAAACATATATGAAGGAAAACAAGATGATCTCCACATATATTATATCGAGATTGTATATGTAAAATAATGTGAGTGAGACAAGTTAAAAAAATGCTCATTTGATGTTACAATGCTCATAAGAACTATGGCATATGCCTACTAAGTTGAATGTTCCTTCTTGTTCTCCTTTTTTTAATTGTGTACCTGGGTGTCTTCTCAAAGGTATGTTTCACTTGGAAAGAAGACTAATATTATGCCATACACCCTCCCCAATCCAAGATTGTCAAAATTTTTTGAAAATATAATTAGTAATTGCACTTGAATAAGATCAGCATTATATATATATATATATGTGTGTGTGTATATATATATATATATATATATATTGATTGCAATTTTTTTAACATAATGTGGCTGGTAGTGTTTGCTCATAGATCGCAGGAGTGCATAGGTGATGGAAAGTGCTAAGATTTGTAGTTATATATGCTCTTCGCTAAGAAGACAGTATAAATTTCCCTTTAAAATGTTAAAAAAATAGAGCTCATACTCAAATCGGCATGACACGGAGTGGAGTCGGTTCAAAGTTTACTCTAGCTAAAAGCCTATTCGAATTTATTTATATTTTTTAATTCAGTAAATAAAAAATTATATTAAAGTATTATATATATTGCTCTTTCTGGACAGTGAAGTTGATAAATATTTAATTTACATTACTTTAAAATATTTATTTAGTTAAATTAAAAAAACTAATATGTTTAAAACTTATATTACTTGGCTCAAAGAATTAATTATAGAACTTGTCTTGAGGAGTTTTGGAGGCCAAATTTTTTTAATTAAGATGCAGTGAAAGTCAATTAGCGGGTATGGAGTAGTGGTGGAGAAGCTCACTTAGATATGGGCCAAGTCACGTGATAACTTAATTTAAAAAGTTGATTATTCATTTTATTTTTTATCTTTCCAAAACAATTAATTTATTTTAATTTATTTTTATGCTCTTATACTAATAAAAGGGAACCCAATACATGTCTCTTATTAAAAATAAGATATTTAACCGATCAAAATACAACAACAAATAAATAAATCTTCTTTCAATTAGGCTATATATATCTTTTACCCGGAGTCAATTGGAATCTTTATCTAATCTATTAAATTACTATAATCTATCTTATTATTTAATGATAATTAATTTATAAAAATAAAGATCATCTGGATGTTAGTCACGCTTGGCATAACATCTTGCCTAGCTTTTAAAATATTTTAACCATTTTATTCATTGTTCAATGTCTAATCCGATGATAACATTTATATATTCAATAATGGAGAATCATCGATCATGGCATAGAAAAATTTAGCTGCAACTTTACACACGTCCCGGTTATTTCACGCTTAATAAATAAGTTATATTAATCACATACTTAATATAATTGTTTTGAAATAGTGAAAATAATCCTCCTGTCAAGTCTGAAATAACACGGACGTGTTCAGAGGCACATCTTTAAATAAAAATAAAAATAAAACTTGAAAGGGCCTAATCTGTAACTCCCCTTTGCTGATCTTATGGGAGAAAATAGATGACAACATCAATTTATGCAGCTTGCAAGTATAAAACATTTATTGAGAAATAATTGAGACTAGTTTCTTTCCAAGCATAGAAGAACTATAGAGTCCATAAATATTGATCCACCAATTACCTGGAATAACAGAAAGAAATTAACAAATATTAGTATAGCCAAAACGAAAAAACAAAAATTGGGCTCAAAATTAACTCTATAGAGATTTCTCTCACATATTTAGGATTAATTTGAAAGTCAAGTTTTCCTTTGTCGTTTTACTAAAACTAATGAACTATGTCATAGAGTTTTTATAAGAATGAATATATCTCTAATTAAGAAACATATCAGTAGCAACATCAGAATACTAATTTGCGGTTGAACTTCAAGCAAGTCAAGGTGACAATTTTTTCAATGAAAATTATTGATTGCCTATTCATAATATTGTCTCTTCCAAAGGCAACATAAAATTAAATTGAACCTAAAGGTCCATTTGGTTAGCATGAAATAAATATAAATTATATAAAATTTTAAACATTAATATATATGTAATATACTTGTTATAAAATTTGATATATACTTATTGTATTTTATATTGAAATTATTAATGATAATCATCAAGTTGTATTATCTCTTGAGGTAAAAAAGAGGAAAATTAATTGTACATGGTACAACACAGAAATAACCCGTTTAAAAGTAATGATGATTATTAATGTTCTTACTTAAATGTAACTACACTTAATTAATATATAAAATAATTTATTTAATATTACTTTATCTATGAAATATATTAAATATATCTCATTTTAGTAAGATTGACCATTTTTAAAATTTTCATGTCATTTATGCAGCTTTCATACGGACCAAACGGATCCAAATCTACTGTGAAAAATAAATAGCAATTTCATTCATGACATCAATATTGTTCACAATAATAATTACAACATAGCTCTCTTCATCTGAATTCCTATTTGAAAATTAGAACTCCCCCACTACATTTCTAAAAGAAAAAAGGGTGGAAAGATATATTAGCATATACAAGAATAACTATAATCGTCAGTACAACATTGTTCAAAAGAAGAAGCAAGGGTGGAACTTGGGATGACAATGCTTTCTGAATTTCTCTTAGAGAGAACTACGTCTTATAATAATCTGAAACATCTGAATTTCTCTTCTATGACGATATACAGTCTGATAACAAACTAAAAGATAACTAAAAGTTCATAACGTAGAAAGATGATAAAAAATAATTGTTTTCATGAACTTGTCACGAACGAATATTGCTCATATGTAAAAAGATGGGGTATGATTCAAGAAAAGTTTTCTTGGAAGTTTACAAGAACCTAGCTTACGTTTTCCAAGATTTTGATTACATCTGAAAATCGTAACACGTTGGGAACGACCAAAAATAAAAAAGTCACAATAAAACAAAACATCACTAAGAACAGTGATTTCAAAAGCATTACTGCCGCCATAGTATGAACAACGGTCGATCAAGAAGCAAAAAAAAAACGGCACTCTCTTAAACCATCCAATATAGCCAGAAAAATCTTAACTTATTTGCTGTAACATAATAACCATAGTTTCAACTGATTACACAGAGCAAAATTGCAAAACCAAAAAAGAGTAGAAATTTAGACGCGAAAATTGTAGCATGCAAGAACTAGACGAAGTTGAAACCAAGAACATGTCAATGATCTCCAACCAAAAGAAATTAGATTTCAGAACTCACAATTTCAGAACCGTCAAGTAGAGAAAAATTACACGAGGGAGAGAAATTAATTCTTCAACCATCCACCTTCAGAGAAACAAAAGAAATCTTACAAAAGTCGCATCCAAGAACGAACTAGTGATCTCCAACTAAAAAATTTACAAAATCACATACAATTACATAATCTTGAAGTAAAGAAAAACCCTAGGGGATTCAACTCTGCAAAAGTTCACACCTTTCTGAAAGACCCAAAAAAATACATTCAAGAAACCATTAAAGAAGAAGAAAAAGGTGCAAGAACTTGCAAAGTTGCAGCCAAGAACATCCCCAACTACATGCCAAACCTTAGGGAGGTTATCCAAGTGGACCTTTTGGTAGGCAATATCAACATCTATACCAATATGCAACACCTCGAACCCAAGCTTATTGTCCTCCACCACCATCTTCTTCCCTTCCCCCACAAGCTTCTTGGCCAAGTACTCCCTCGCTCCGCTCTGCAGAGCGAGGCTCCTCTCTTCGTCGTCCAACGCTTCCATGGTGGTGGTCATCGTGCTTAGAAATAAGTTAAATATATAGATAAAAAATAACTATATTGTTTGCATTAAAAAAAAATAAATTTACAATAAAACTGCAGAATTGAATCCCTATTTGTTTAAATCTACTAACTTCTCTCTAAGCTAATGAAATAATTAGCAATTAATTAACTAATAAGTCAAAAACAAAGAAATCATGATAAACCCTAGGGGAGGTTGTCCAAGTCCACTTGCGCATAAGCAATTTCAACGTCAATGTATGCGTGCAAGAACTCCAACCCTTTTTCCTTGGCCTCCATCACCAACCTCTTACCTTCTTTTACCATCTTCTCCAGCAAATACTCCCTGCACCCGCTTTGCAGCGTCAGCAACTTCGCCACCAACTCCGCCATGAACGCCTCGCACCTCTCCTCGTTCTCCAGCATTTGCATGGTGGTCACATCTTGCGCCCACTTCGTCGTCGCCTCCCCCTCGTCCACCTCCTCCACCTTCCGGCCTAGTCGCTCTAGACTTGGTCTGGTGCCAATTGGGTACACCTCCGTGACCAAGAATTCGATCAGCACGTCGCTGTTGCGGCCGCCGTCCACTTCCATAATCATGCTTCGAATCGTTTCTTTGGGGAGGAAGGTGTAGACATCGAGCTCGGCCTCAACTTTGACGAGGTTGTTCGTATCTGGAATGGCGTAGTACATGTTGAACAAGCGAGACGGATGAACTGTTGCTCGCAATTGACAAGTAATAATAATAATAATAATATTGACAGCCTACCTATCCATGTCTATAAATATATAGAGCTCAAGACTTCTTTAGTGGGCCCTACAAAAAAATTAATTTTTATTGGGCCCCACAAAATTATATTAATGATATATATCAAAACTAGAATGCAAGGTCGATAAAAGTTTAGCTTTTTTTGACATCACTATGACATATTTTCATATTTTAAAATTAATATTTATTATAATTATTTGGATAATTAAGATAAAATGGCTAGTACAATTACTTTGATAATTAAGATGAAATAGTTAGAAGTATTAGACTGAGTTGAAATATTATAATTGCCTTTATTATCTATTTTTCTATTTATTTATATAGATTTTGAGTAGTGAGAATAAATTGGTCCACACAAAATTTGTAGTTTATATAAACTATATAAGGTGTAGCTCATATATAAATAACTCTATTTATTATTTTCATTATCATTATTAAGAAAATTTTAGAGTATAATTTTACTCAAATTAGGAATCTTAAAAAATTGGCAAAGTCACTTATACATTTATAAACATATTATTTGAGTAAAAGTTTGCTAATAAAACATACTTCATTTAGGATTTTTATATATTTCTAATTCGTGATTTCTACATAATTTTAATTTTTTATATATTTATTAATTATTATTATTATTGTTAAGAAAACTTAAAGTACAATTCTATCCAAATTTAAAATCTTAAAAAATGATTAAAAGTCCATTTAAATAATAAAATTTTAATCTCTTTACTAAGAATTTTAGGATCTAACCTCCTCAAGGTTGGCCATGGGGGTATAGGTTATTTGCCTGACTCTATTAAAGCTAGGTCGCCGCTCACCCAGGGAAACTACATTTCTTTTAAAGAAATGCTTAATCTAAACCATTCATATTAAAAAAGACCATTCATATTATTTCACCTTTTTTGCAATTATATTGTTCGATAACATTAAAAAATTCTTTCCCTTTTCGGTAAAAAGCTCTAAATTTTTACTCAAAATTAAAATCTTGTACTTACGAAATTTACCAACTCAATTAAAATTTGCTTATTTTTAATATAAGATTTAAATTGTTTCTCTTAAATCAGATATTTTTATTAAATTTAATTAGTTATTTACTATTTTCAGAATTTAATTGTGTATATTATTAATATACACGGTTGATGAATTTCAAAAATACCCCCCACATAGCCTCGGTGTTTGATTAGTTTCAATTTAATTATTTTTTGGCTGTCTGCATGATTATTTTTAACAAGGATTACTTAATTTTTCATATAAATTACATTAAAAATATATAATACTTAAATATTAAAATCCGACCATCTTAATTATGGAGATATCTTTCCAAAAATCTTTTACAATTTAGCAAAATACAGGTGATGCCACTCATATTAAGTTTGGGATAGTCAAGTTTCACAAAATATGAAAATAACTTTGTTTCCTTGAGAGGTTCCATACTACAATTGAGGGCATAGAAATCAAGTTAAATATATAGATTAAAAAATAACTATATTGTATGCATTAAAAAAACCAAATTTACAATAAAACTGCAGAATTAAATTCCTATTTGTTTGAATCTACTAACGTCTCTCTATGTTAATGAAATAATTAGCAATTAATTAACTAATAAGTCAAAAACAAAGAAATCATGATAAACCCTAGGGAAGGTTGTCCAAGTCCACTTGGGCATAAGCAATTTTAACGTCAATGTATGCGTGCAAGAACTCCAACCCTTTTTCCTTGGCCTCCATCACCAACCTCTTCCCTTCTTCCACCAACTTCTCCAGCAAATACTCCCTGCACCCGCTTTACAGCGTCAGCAACTTCGCCGCCAACTCCGCCATGAATGCCTCGCACCTCTCCTCGTCCTCCAGCACTTGCATGGTGGTCACATCTTGCGCCCACTTAACCGTCGCTCCCCTCGCCCACCTCCCCCACCTTCCGGCCTAGTCGCTCTAGGCTTGGTCTGGTGCCAATTGGGTACACCTCCGTAACCTCGAATTCGATCAGCACGTTGCGGTTGCGGCCGCCGTCCAGTTCCATAATCATGCTTCGAATCGTCTCTTTGAGGAGGAAGGTTTAGGCATCGAGCTCGGTCTCAACTATGACGAGGTTGTTCGTATCTGGAATGGCGTAGTACATGTTGAACAACCGAGACGATGAACTGTTACTAGCAATTAACAAACAATAATAATAATAACATTGACAATCTATATATCTATCTATATCTATAAATATATATAGCTCAAGAATTTTTTAAAGTGGCGTTGTCCACGTATCCTCTCTGCTACATGTTCTCTAACTATTATACAATATGATCCTATCTTTCTCATCTAGATCGAAAGTGAGAATACACCAATTAAAATACAAAAAAACTAAAAAATACAATAAAAATATTATTAGGACGCGAGATTGTCCACCCTGGTAGATCGCATCTTTTGATCCGGGTTTGAGGGTTTGATGGGACTGAGGCACCTTTGCTATGTAAAGAAATAATGCGATAAAAAATAAAAGTAAGAGTATACACTAATTAAAATACAAAAAACTAAAAAATACAATAAAAATACTGTTTGGAAGCGGGATTGTCCTCCCCTGCAGATCACGTCTCTTGATTCGGGTTTGAAGGTTCGGTAGGACCGAGGTGCCCTTGCCGTGTAAAGAAATAGTGTGGTAAAAATAAAATGTCACAAGTATAAAATAACACACGGGAAATTTTACGTTGTTTCAGTTCTAGGGTTCAACTTGACTTTATAAGTCAATCCACGGTGAGATTGGTCCTCACAATCTGTTAATTTTCAGTTCCTTTATAAATAGAGGTGCTAATCGAGCGAGTGAGTCGAGCTCAACTTGTGTTCGAACTCGGCTCGAATAGTTCAAAACTCGTTCGAACTCGACTCGAGATGGAACGAGTTTTGAACATACATGCTCGAGTTCGATTAGAATATCTTTTATGTGTTTGAGCTCGACTCAAGCTCGAATACATTTA
The DNA here is from genome assembly GCA_033002965.1 of Piper betle. NCBI lineage: Eukaryota > Viridiplantae > Streptophyta > Magnoliopsida > Piperales > Piperaceae > Piper > Piper betle. Next base: position 7,120 of record JAURVB010002304.1, on the reverse strand, counting down.
AACTGTTTAATTTTCCCGAGGTCGTCGTGAGCTCGAAACCGGCTCGATTAAAAGTCAAAAGTACCTCACTTAAAAAAATGTAATTAATGTAGATTGAACCCACAACCTTGAGGTCAACTTGAATACTTTTCATCTCAACTATCTCACTTCCTTTGTTATTATACTGTGTGTGTCTATATATATATATATATATAATTTAAAAATTATATTATTATATTATTTTATCGAGTTGAGTTTGAGTTATAACCGAATTGAGTCGAGTCGAACACGACCTTGCTCAAGTTCGGCTCGTAAGATTCGAGTTCGAGTCGAGTTCGAGCTCGAACATTTAAATATCGAGTTTCGAGTCGAATCAAGCCGAGCCTAAACGCTAAATACCACTAGTTGACTCGCTCAATTAACAACCATATTTACAAATTACAAATCTTAATTGAATTTTTATCGGTTTAACTTTTTGACTCCACCCATAATTTACTCCTTAAAGAGATGTACTCAAATAATGAAATAAACTTTATCGTCGCTTTTGAAATGCGGGAAAATGACAGAGTATTGAGTTATACAAATTGAGCACGCGGAAGTAATGACATAAATTCTCGAGTCAAATATGGGCTAGTATCGGAACAACTCTAATCCAGGTCAACATATGAGTCAAACCGATCACGACGGGTAAATGGAAGTCAAGACAGGTAAATTAATCGGTCAGTTAGTGGGCAAACAACATCAAAGTGGACATACTGTAACAGTCCGGCACACCGTAACGGTCAAGGTCAGTTGGACAACAATTTGCCCCATTTCCCATTCCGTTCAACAAGGGACAAGAACCATATTAAATGGGCAAGGGGCAAGCCAAACCCACTTCTGCTCGCGATCCCTTTTATTCTCCTCTGTTTCTTAGCAGCGACACTGCCGGCGGTGGGTTCCTTCTCCGGCGGCGACGACGAAATCCTGGCCTCCACGGTAGCTGCTACTTGACTCCTCAGAAGACAGCACCTTCCAACTTCACGAGCTACCAATTAGCGGCTATTTCCTTTACATGAACGGTGTAAGGCCTCCAGAAGCAACCCTTCTTCTTCACAATGTACTCATTGGCATCTCCGGCCTCCAGGACTCTACCTCTGGCGACGGAAACAATTTCCAGGAACCTAGTGAGTGTCTCCTGTTTCAGGTAATCCGATAGCAAGGTGGTCCTTCTCCTCCCCGGCAAGCTCGGGTGTTATGGCGGCTGCAATACTCCTCTCTGTTTCGTAGCAGCGACACAGCTGGCGTGGGTTCCCTCTCCGGCGGGGACGACGAAATCCTGGCGGCTGGTCGATGTAGGATCCAACAGAAGGCCATGATTGGAAGTCGGTGAACGGACTCTGGTAGTCAATCAGCAACGACAGGGCAGCAACGTTCCAACTCAGATGTTTCTCCCTGACTTGGCTCTGAACAGAGTAACAGCAGAACAGAACAGTGAGACTCCTTGGCTTCACAAACTCATCGGCCAGCAGCAATTATCTTCATGCCTAGTCATTGACAATGTGGCAGCGGCGAGGTTCCAAGCAGGAGTGGGAAGGGACTCCAGAACTTCGCAGCAAGACTTCGTGTAGGCAGCTAAATATGCAGGCAACTTGATCTCTTATGACATTGGGCAGTCGGGCACATAGGCTCCTTGGCAATGCTAGCGGCTATGTGACGGTTTGGCAACGAGCGGTTGTGCTCCTTAGCAAGTCGAAGCAGCAATTCTCCAAAGCAGCAGGACTACTATGTCTCCCTTCATCACGGTGACTCGATAACAAGGTTCGGCAGGGTCTAAAAAATCTGCAATGGCAGCACGCATCAAAGGCAAAACTCTAGCAGAACGTCCAATAATCGGCAACCAGTAGTAATTGGCGAATGAACTCCAACAACACAATAGCAACAAGATGGGCAAAATAAAGTTCCAAGCTTTATGGGATTCTGTATCTTCTTCCCCTGTTCACGATAATCTGGTGCGGCAGTAGTGAAGGATTCCAAATAGCAGCAACAACTGATCTTCTCCTCGACAATGGATCCAAAACAACAATACGCCGAGAGGGCTATTGTGTTGATGGCGAGCAAGGACGGGGATTCTCTCCTCGGTAGCAGGCAATAAATAGCAAGGCAGAGGACCTCTCACGGCAAGAACTGCTGTCCGGCGAGCACGACCAGTCAGAAAGTTTCCTTTCTCGCTAACAACTTCACAACCCGGGGAGCGCCAGTAAAGCTCCACCAGCAACTCCGGTAAGGCAAAAGCAGCACTCGTCGTCTCCTTTGCTTGGTTCAAAACAGAGCAACGATAGGGAGACTCTGTTCTTGCCTTGCTCCAATCAGCAACTTCCCTGATTTTTTCCCGCGACGGCAGAGACGAACTCCGGTGGGACTCGAGTTGTATTTGTAGATTGCTTCATCGGATTCACTATGGACACCACATCGGGGTTGAGAACGTCCGGCGTTGATCGGAAATCGGCCGCGAAATCTTCATCGGATTCACTATGATTACCAAGAAGGATCACAGTCCGTTAACTTTTTTCCGCAGATCTTCTCGTATAATTTATAATTTTGGAACCACCTATATTTATTTTCCCGTAACTGGATAAGTTCCCAAAAATTATTCATGTGATTGAATACGAATACGTACCAATTTGTGCAAACAAATACATTAAAAACTAGTCGGTGAAAATCTTACTTACATCTCAATGCATAAAAGTCTCAAAGTAAATAATCAATTAATGAAAAAGTCAAATGTTTTTTGCCATGAATTAGATTATATTTAAATTTCTAGGATTAATTTTAATTCTTTCAAATTAATTAAACAGAGCCTAAATAAATAAACTAGATTGATTTTGAAATATACTAAAATATTATACATAAAATCCGCGCAACATGGGTTATTAATACTAGCTTACAACATAAAATAGTGGTTCCCTCCAGATTTAAGTTTTTTGGATTGGGTAATCTTAATTATTTATGTCATTGGCAATACCCTCTCTGTTTTGCATTTTATCAACTATGCTCATTTATTTCATGGCAAAATTTGTTGTATAAGGAAAATAATAGTTACTTGGTGGTATTTTGGATCGACTTTGAAGTCTCATGGCACCATCCAGATGGAGTGAACTAATCCTATAATTATAGAGCCCAATAAATTTAAGTTCAGTCTAACACCAATGATGCATCATCTAATTATAATTTTAAATACCATATCGGACCCGGCCGGTGGAAGGTATTTCTCCTCCAAGCTCTACAACCAATTCCTTGCCCTTGGCTGGCTTGGAACTCTACTTTGTTGGAGCCATCTTGAAGACGAACTTCTTGGATGAAGGGAGATGAAGATTAATAGCAATAATGGTGGAAGAAGGGCTGCAAATACTGCAACCAAAGAGGAAAAACCAGGGCGTCCTGGTTCTTTGGGTTTCAAGAAGTCTTGGAGGGTGGAGCAATCTCCAAAAAGGTGAATTTGATTTCAAAATAAAAGTTACAGAATTCTGTTACAGCCCCCTTTTGTAGGCACCCTTCCTAGTGAAATTACCCAAACACCCCTACTCAATTACCCATACTAACAACCCTACTAACAATACTAACAACCCTACTAACAATACTAACAACCCTACTAACAATACTAACAATATTCATAACAATTCCCTCCACATGAAACACAACCTTACCCTCAAGGTTGGAAGATACAACAAATTACAGACATCAAATTTTCATTTGTGTTGCAGCTGGGAGAGTTGTATGGACATAAGCACCCACAACTACTGAAGCTTTCAATTGAGAGATGTGGAAGACGTTGTGTATTTGAGAGTCTGCTGGTAGCTGCAACTCATAAGCAACCTGACCAATGCGTTTGGTGATTGGGAAAGGACCATAAAAGCAGTTAGCTAGTTTGTTTGATCGCTTGGTTCTCAAGGAATGTTTTCGGTATGGCTGGAGTTTCAAATAGACCTGCTGCCCCACTTGGAACTCATCATCACGTCGCCAGAGATCATGGCAAAATTTGTTGTATAAGGAAAAATAATAGTTCCTTAGGTGGTGTTTTGGATCGACTTTGAAGTCTCATGGCACCATCCAGATGGAAAGAACTAATCCTATAATTATAGAGCCCAATAAATTTAAGTTCAGTTTAACACCAATGATGCATCATCTAATTATAATTTTAAATACCATATCGGACCCGGCTGGTCTATCTTGGTACCAGGTACCAGCCATTACTCCGGCCCGATTCACCCGTCTGGTCCGTTCTCCCGTCTGATTCACACTTAAGCGAGGCCGGATCGGAGCAATGTATGTCTCGGCTTGGAACATCGACCATATCCTCAATAAATTTTTTTCATAAATTGAAATTTTATTGACCTCTAGAGAGGCCCCAAAATCATAGCAATTTTTTGTAGGGTGTCCAATATTGCATAAGAACATTCAATGTGCTATCACTTAAACTATGAATAACAACTCTTTCATTCAAAGGGAAAACTAAGCACATAGCAACTCCTTGCAACGAAAAAATAAGAAAATTTCCTCGTATGAATGTGATCATATATCATTTACAATTTACACGCTCAACAAAAGAAGCAATGTTGGTGCAAGAACTGCAACCGTAACAGTCTGTAAATGAATTTCGGACACAAAAACTGTGTCCTCGGATACCCAAAATGGCATCTCACCAAGCTATAAAATGTACAATTGGACGAGTGAGGACCCAACCTCAACGACTAATCTGTCAAATTCTTCATATTCACAAGGCACTCTGTTGGACGAGACTAGATTTCAGCAAACAAAGCTATTTCCACTTCCGTCCGTCCCCAGGACTATTTCCGGTTCAATGCAAGCGGTAGAAATTCCATAACACATTATGATTTCGACCTTCGGGCTCTGCTCGCAATTACGAATCTTAACATTGTTACGCTACTCAATGAGACCTCCGAATGCCAGAAGGGCTGGATACGTTCCGTGAGCTCATGCTTGCCGTTCTCAAAAGCTTGCGAAACTCTGCCAAGCTTATTCATTCATCCTTGTCGACATCTGCTTGACTGCTTCTTCCAGAAGTGGTTCAATAGAACCTCTCAAACCCGAATGCTAGATGTCACAAATGACAGAGCTACTAATTAGATTTTCCTTTTTGTAAGCTTTAAAAAAATTACAGTGCATGAAAATCCTAAAAGCAGAGTGGTAATGACCAGGATAACAAATTGCCATCCTGAGTTCCTCTGGGGTGATATATCCATCTTTATCGACATCAAAATTTCTCAAAACCTGCCTGAGAACGTAACAGCCATTTGTTAGAATCATGCTCCTCCATCTGATGAACATGTAAAGTATTGGGATTAACCAAACAAAATCCCCATTTCAACAAGTAAAAATGAATATTACCAAATAAAATAGAGACATTGTATAATACAATTTTATATGGAATACCCCAAATTTGGGGAAAAAACAACGGGGCAAATGGCTAGATCAAATTCACTATATCACAATTTTGATACAAAATAGATTCACAGGAAAACAAACTCCCCAATACTAATTTATTGTACTTTTTACAAAATTAGTATAAAGTTGTAGAAGATAATAAAGGAAGAATATTACATATTAAGAACTTGGCAAAGTTACCATTGACGATTGTAAGCCAATTTCAACAAAACATTCACCTTTCTTCAATCAACACAAATTTCTTTCTCCCTTTGCACCAGCAGTTTTTCTCCAGAACCCAAAAACCAGAAAAACTAAAGAAGAAAAGTGTCTTATGTTGCTTTTATTCCTTTCAACTAACCAAATCTGAAAATTTTTTGTTTTTTCCCAAAATAGCGTTGTAAGTTCATGTATTTATGGAGGATGGACAACCCTAGAAACCTCCCCTTCCCGACTCCATGAAATACCTCTAGCCAGCATGAGAAGCTCCATCTATGCCTGCTCCATTCCTGCAGTGAATATGTTTCTCCTTTGACACAACTTTAATCATTATGTCTGAAACAGTCCTCCGGTATGAATTTTTGTTAGCTCAAGAGATTTACTTTCCAACACATCTTTTATCCAGTGATATCTCACAGCAATGTGCTTACTCCTTGAATGAAAACTTGAATTCTTACTCAGATGAATTGCACTCTGGCTATCGTAGTGTACAATATATCTCTCCTGTTTAATGCCAATTTCATTCAAAAATCTCTTCATCCATAGTATCTCTTTGTAAGCTTCTGTAGCAGCAATAAATTCTGCTTCAGTTGTGGATAATGCAACATACTTGTGGAACCCAGACTGCTAAGACACATCCCCATTAGCAAAATTAACTAGAAACCCAGATGTTGACCTTCCTGTTTCCAAGTCACCTGCCATGTCTGTATCGATATAGCCAATCAATAAAGGTTTATTACTTCCAAAACACAAACATATTTTGGACGTACCTCTTAAGTACCTCATTATCTATTTAACAGCTTGCCAATGTTCTTTACTCGGATTTGCTAAATGTCTGCTAACCATTCCAACTGCATATGCTATATCAGGCCTTGTACAAACCATAGCATACATCAAACTACCAACTACATAAGCATAAAGAATCTTTCTCATTTCCTTCATTTATGTTTCACTTAAGTCACTTTTCTTCAACTTGAAGTGACCCCCAAGTGGAACTCCAACCGGCTTTACATCTTTCATGTTGAATTTTTTAAGTACCTTTTCTATGTACTTTTGCTGTGACACCCAAAGCTTTTTAGCTCCCCTGTCACGCCGAATGGATATTCCCAAGATTTGCTTTGCCGGTCCCAAATCCTTCATTGCAAAGGATTTGTTCAAGTTCTTCTTTAAACTTGCAATCTTGGCTCCATCATGTCCTATAATTAACATGTCATCCACATAAAGCAGCAGAATAACAAAGTCACCATCATCAAACCTCTTGATAAACACACAGTGATCAGAAACCAATTTCTTGTACCCATTCTTTTCCATAAAAGAATCAAACTTTTTATACCACTGTCTAGGAGCTTGCTTCAAACCATACAAACTCTTTTTTATTCTGCACACTATCTGTTCCTTTCCTCTGACTTTAAAACCCTCTAGTTGCTCCATTTATATGGTCTCCTCAAGATCACCATGAAGAAAAACTGTCTTCACATCTAACTTGTAACACCCCGTT
>JAURVB010002303.1:0-19506 GCA_033002965.1 Piper betle | reverse complement strand
CCTTTTATCTTAATTTTCAAAATAATTGCGATAAAAATTAATTTTCAAATATTTTTAAATTACTTTTTTAAAAATCTCGATAATATTGACAGTTAAAAAGGATAAAAATTGGTGAATCTTTTAATTATACTCTACTCTCTATATACATGGACACCACTACTAAAAAGAGGTATTTTAAAGTTGTAGTAGCTCATATATAATCTTTTTAAGGCATGTCGAGGATAAATAATAGGCACAATAAGCTATACATACGAGGTGTAGGTCATTTTAATTTTTATCGCATGGGATACCAGATAATACGGGTCATTTAATTTTTATCGCATGGGGTACCAGATAAAAATGGTTGAAGGGATAACTGCGTAAAACTTCGGACCATTGTAGTGGGCTGGGGGTTAGGTGCGTTCGGCCCATTTCTCCCCGCCATTGTTTTTCTAACCCCTTTGTGTTGTGCGAAAGTCGTGCGCTGTTGGTGTTGTGGAATGTCGACGCACTTTGTAGTCGCCCAAGGCCGAAGCTTCCCCATCCTTTGCCTTGCAGTTGGGCGCCGTCTTCCCAAAAACATTGGAACCAAGATCAGAGTGGTAGCATTGCGCAGTCGGCGATTTCGGTAGCGACTTCGTTGCCTGGTACGACGATGAGAACTTCGGGGGTGATCAGCATCACCGCCTTCGCGCAGAGGCTCGATGTCGACAACCGCATCTCCCTCCGCTACTATTATCGCATCGCCGATAACCTTCTCAAACAGGTCTGTTTGATTTTCTTTTTGGATGGGTCAAAGTTTTTAGCGGTGAAATTGTTCTTAGTCTGATCTTTTTTTGTTTTTAATTTAAACCTCAATGAAGACAGTTTATATAGGTTATAGGTTGTGTGTAATTTGTTTGGGTGTTTGGGTGGATTGCTTGTTTATTTAGGGCTTTTGGCTATTATGTTCGATCCCAGCTTATGGTTCATATTATATATAATAATAATAATAATAATAATAATTATTATTATTATTATTATTATTATTATTATTATTATTTTGGGTTGTTCTACTTGTATGAATGGAAATTTATTATCGCACCAATGTTTTAGTTGGGTAGTAGGTGAATGGGGTGATGCTACCATTCTTGTACTAATTTTAAGTTTGCTTGGATAGAAATATTGCCACACCGGCTTATCTAATTTTCTGCCTGTTGGTTTTTTATTGGGAGTTGGTCAAATTTTCAGATTTAATGTTTTTGCCTCCATTATTTCATGGTCAATAGAAATAATTTTTGCTTGTTCTAGTTTTCTAAGTTTATTATATTTGATGATTGCACAACCTGAGCGGTAGAGTCCAAATTAAAGTCTAGGGACCTCAAACTTGCATTGCGGCTTTCAGTATTTTTATTACAAATAACTTAGTATGTTATGCTATTCTCAGGACATACAATGAACTGTTTTTATGCATTTTTTGTCATTGTCGTGTACAGGCAGATATTTATCGGGCAGAGAAAAATGTCATCGATCTTTACATTATGCTACTCAGATTTTCAAGGTAGGGAGACTACACCGCCTATTATTTCTTTATAGGGGAATACCATTTGTCTGTTTTTATTGTGTTGGTTACTTTGTATATATAATATTCTGTTGCATACCCTTCTCTTAACAAATTTAATGATATCTAGTGTTAATGTAGCCATTTTCCTTTGATATCATGGTTGTAAATTGACCAGAGGAGAAACATGTATAATTAAGCTTCTTCCATATTCTTCAATATCTGGCTGGATTCTTTGCAGTTTGGTCACTGAAACTATTCCACGTCACAAGGATTACAATATTACTCTGGGAAAAGAAAGGATGTGTTTTAAAACGGTACATTCTCTTTGGTTCTCTTTCTATCTTGACTCACGTTATTTGTGCTTGTCCATTGTTTTCCTCTTCTAATGGCTTCTTTTTTTACAGAAACTTTTAAAGGCCATAAGTGAATTGGAAGGGCTGCAGCCTGTCGTGCAGAACATGGTTGAGGAATTGAACAGAAAACGGAGGAGCCAAGTTAACAGATGGGAGCAAAAACAGCAGAATGTTAACACTTTTTCTCCAGAATATTATCCATATGATAGCAAAAATTTTTCCGGTCAGGATACTGGGCAGGTGGAATATATTTTCAGGAATATTTTTGTGGAAAAAGATTTCACCTTGCTTTTGTATATACAAGCTCTCGGCTCTCATATTTGTCCATATAAAGCATTGCTGTTTGATTTTTATACTCATGTAGCTATCTGTTCCTAATTGCAGAAACATAGACCCTTTGCACTTATTGGACTGGGCCAAGGGTCAGGACATTATAATACTAGTTTTGTCTCTTCTAACATGAAGTCTGATTCTTTTAGACAAATGTAAGTGTTAATTCTAAATTGCTCTATAAAATTGGTAGTTAAAGGCCAATTATTGCTGCCAAACATAGGTATAATTTCCTCTTCCAACTGTAAAGATCAGAAAATTATGTTGTAACACTAGTCTTTTCCTCCTCCATAATAAAAGCTGATTCATTCTGCGAAACATATGTTATTTGCTATTGGTCAATGATATAGGAGGTGATCTTAACTTTCTATCAAATGTAAGTGTTATTTCTAAATTGATCTGTAAAATTGCTAGTTAGAAATATCCTGATATTATACATGCCAATGAAGCTTGAAATTAATGATAAGGAACACACACTTGATTAGTAGAATTATAATGATCTTAATGATTATTTCTAGCAAATTACTTGATTGGCTGATGCCCCTTGAGTAAGGGCAAAGACAATATATGTACCATTGTAAGAAAGATATCAGCCTTTGGTATGGAATTTTTTTGGTAACAGTTTATTGGGAGGGGCAGTATTATTTCTTGATATGAAAGAGAACATTATAGCTTATTGTATTTAAAAACAACACATGGAGTTCTATATCATGATTCTATGTGTGTACGTATATTTTTGTTTAAATATATTGTTAACATTCCCCTTCCAAATTTTGACATACTTTCAATGTTTTGTGTCTTAATCTTTTAGCATTCCACGTCCCAATGAGGAAACTCTCTCAAGACACTCTATCCTAGGTCCAAATGGACTTCGGGGGCAGTGGCAGCCACCTGCTGTTGATAGAGGGGTACTCTTCTTTTATAGATGGGGTACTCCCATCAGTGTAATGTGTTTCATTGATACTGTTTGAACTTTATCTTCTTGACTTTTAGTTTTTTTGTAGGTGCAATATCCAACAAATCTTGACTTTACTCCAATAGAGATTCCAAGGTTCTAAATTTATCTCTTAATGTTTCTTTAGTTTTTGTTTGATAATATATTGAATACGGCTTATTATTATCCCGTAGCAGTTAACATGAGCCTTCTATAGCATTATTGCATCCTCTCTTTGTTTTTTAACAGCTTGCATAAGCCTGTTGAAGAGGAATTATTAACTAAGAACGAAAACACAAGTTCAGATCCTGAAAAATCTATGTTTGAGTCAGTCCTGTCCTTGGATGACGGTAGATGGTCAGTTCAGGCTGAAGATGCTAATCCATTGGCCACCTTGGACTCTGCTGAAACTCCAGTTCAGAATCTTCCTAGAGAACCTTCTCCTCCTCCCGTGCCCGCTGATGTAAAAGATGTAGTTCACCATCCTTCTCATGTTACTGATGATCCTGTGAAATCATTACAAGATGAGCTAGTTCCATCAGAATCTCCCCTTCAGTTGCATATAGTGAGATGCTTTTTTATTTTTGTCTAAAGACCATTGTTTGGCTGCTATATTTGTAACTTGCCATGACTATCTTTATTTTTGCAGTCAACACAAGTGATGGACACATTTATGAGGGTTGCTAAGTCAAATACAGATAAAAATCTTGAAACTTGTGGCATCCTTGCTGGATTACTTGTGAGTAAAAAAGTGCAATTTATAAACATTGTTATACTTATTGGTTTCAGTAGTGGTTATAATTTTATTATCTTTTGGAGATAGCTGATGACAATGTTTGACAATTTTTAGAAGAACAGGAAGTTCTATGTGACTGCACTCATAATTCCAAAACAAGAAGCTACGTCAGATTCTGTAAGTTTTCTTTGAATGGTCCATACGCTTTTGTAGCATTGATTTTGAAAAAAGTTTGTCCAACATGGAATGTTTGTTCATTGTGTATGCAGTGCCAGGCCACAAATGAAGAAGAAATATTCGATGTTCAGGATAAACAATCCCTTTTCCCCCTGGGTTGGATACATGTGAGTAAATTATTTACCCAGCAATGTGATAAATATGATAGATTGTATAATTAGCTGAATTGTGCTTAAATTTTATGCTTGGTATCTTTTATTTCATGTTTCCATAATGTTGAGGATGGCTATTTCGTATGCCTATAAAAAAGGCTTGAAGGGCATGGGAAATGCAAGCATATATTAGTACTGGATGATATAGCACTAAACGCAGTGAAAAGATAGGACTAGGAAGTCAGCTGATTATTTACTTAATAAAATTATCTCTTTTCTTATTCTTTAGGAAGCCATTGATGACTATTTACATAGGTGGATTATTTTCTTCTTCTTTGTCCTCTTCTTAAGGGAGAAGTGAACCAGTTTAATACTATTGGATGATTTATTTGCCCGTAACAGGTGAATTTTATTACTTACTGAAGTAGTGAGTTGACAAGCATTGTTGGTTGTGGAACATATAGCAAAAAGTTGGTTGATGAGTCAGTTTGTGGGAAAGAACTTCCAAGGAGTGCAAAGAGCTAAGTTGAGAATATAAATGTGGATACCTTGGAGAAACTTGAAAGAATTAGTGAGAGATACCAAAATCTGAAAGAAAAGTTAGGCTCTTCTGTCGTGGTTGGATAGAATTAAGGGGAATGAGTAACACGTGTTTTAGCATGCAGATTAATTTGTGAAAACCATTATGGTAACATAGGATTAATACAAAGGGAGTCAGGCCAAGTCCAAGGTATGTAAATCATTTGGACTGGTTTTTATGTAGTTTGAAAAAATTGACAATATGTTAAAGGAAGAATTTTGTCAGTTTAATCGGTAGCAGAATATTTAATTTCTAGAGAGTTAATGATATTCAAACTCGGTGCAGGGAAAGTTCATAGTAATGCGCATTTTGAAGAATGCTTTTGTGAATCTGAATTTTATTCGTAATACTGATGCCAATCATATTCTTCTGTGTTTTTCTGCATTTACTTTTGGAAGAATAGATTTTTTTATTATAACGGTATGAGGTGTTGAATATACAGACACATCCAACTCAGTCGTGCTTCATGTCATCTATCGATCTGCATACACATTATTCATATCAGGTGAGTGGGTTATCAGTCTTTCAATTTTTGGACATCAATATTTTCTGTTGTTAATATAGTTTGTTAGTGAACTCACACGTCTACATTTATCTTATGTATATGCTTAGATCATGCTTCCAGAAGCGATTGCAATTGTGATGGCACCAAGAGACACAGCAAGGTATCTATCATATATTTAGTGCACTGACAATCATTCTAATATGTTGGTTATTAATTACATTTCATGTTGAGATCAGAAACTGGACATTTTGTTGTATTTCAATTATGCGAGCAGAAAACAAATTTCAGTTGTACGAGTTATTGAAGTTCGTACAATCTCTAATTGCCTTGCAGAAAGCATGGGATTTTCAGATTGACGACGCCGGGTGGTATGACTGTCATACGTCAATGCCAGCAACGTGGGTTTCACCCTCACGAGCAGCCAGCAGATGGAGGTCCCATCTATGACCACTGTACGGATGTCTATATGAACCCGAAAGTCAAGTTTGATGTCATTGATCTTCGATAAATGAGGCAGGAATTTTCTTGCATGAACATTGTAAAGATGAGTGGTGGAAATTTTCTTTTAGTTGCTAGGCGCTCTGCCCAGATTGGGAACTTTGTTACCAAGTGTTTGTAAAGAGAAAAAAGGATTTGAAAACGCAAACTTTACGTAAAATTTTATTGTAATTTTTCATGCGAAGATGGCAAGAGAATCTCATTAATTGTGAATTAAACATACTGTTATTTTGTTCATTAGTGGACATTGCAATCTTTCTTTCGTAGGTCATTGTCCTTTGAACTCTTCAAAACTAGTCATGGCTCGTGTATCGTTTGAAGCCAGCAATCATATGATTGTAATGCAAGTTTTGTACTAATCTCGCCCTTAAGTGGGTCTTCCTAGGCGCCTTTTTTGAGATGTAGTTGCAACTTGATAGGCGGTCCTCGGTTGCTGCCTAAGATTTGGTTGCTCTGCATCTCATGTTCTACTTTGCATGTTTATGCTCGAAGTGGATGCTTAATTGTGTGGAACTTTATTGTTTAGGATATATCAATTACAGACAAAAGGGTGGTTTTTACCAAAAATAAAGTGTAGTTTTTTCAATTATACACAGGTGGAATTTTTTTAACATAATCTTAGAAAAAAAGTATAAAAATTATAAATTGTCTTTAATACCAAGTACATTGGGCTTGGTGCTGAAAATATTTTTCTTAAAAGATGGGTTGCTATCGGTCTGTCTAACCCCTTATCTAAAACCTCAACTTTGGGTTAGGATTTTACCCCTTTGTAATTTGTCTTGTTCGGGCCAGTTTGAGCTAATTCGAACGAATTCGATCCGGACCAATTTTTAGACTATGGGTATGGTCCTATATGACCATATGAATATGTTATGGAGGCTAAGTATGCCCGACATGCAAATGGTAACTTCAATTATACTATAGCAGAGCATGAACATGAGTTATCAGTATATACGTAAGGTATACAATTTTCTTTTTATGGTTAGCGAGGGTTTTAGACCTAGATATAAGCCATTGCAGCTTTTAGTATCCGTTTGGGATTTTTAAGGTATCTCATTTACATACATCTTGGGATTTTAGACTACTAAATTGCCCCTGTGGGCCCAGCTTGATTAAGTCAAAGATTTTCGCCCTGTTGAGTATAGGGTTTCAAAGCCCATTTAGCCTTCTTACACTTGTTTATAGAGTCTCTTTTAAGACTCGAGCCAATTTTGACTTTGGACGGTCTCGATCTAAACTTTCTGTGTATATATATATATATTGCATTTACCATAGGTAGGCACCATTAGGCCACGAGTTGTCGGACATCTAGATTGTGCCTCGTGGCAAGATCAGAGCCATCCATGTTAACCCTAGTTTCACTCAATTATTTTGCAGAGATTTCTCACGATTGTAGATGATTTTTGCCCCTAGCATTGCCACCACTTCGGCGAGTCTACGCCCTCTACCAGCCACCGGACAGGCACACCATGATAGCCTCGTGATAGGCTTTTGATCCATACCCAGCTATAGCACAAGAGTCGCTATAGTAGCCACTGGAGACAGCATTTTTACTACTGGCTGCCACCACCCCGCTGCCTTTTGGGCCGTTTGTCAATTCTGGCAAGTGGCCTCCTCTGAGGCCAACCACCCAGATAGGTTCATCTTGCTGAGATCTTTATTTTGAGACCACTCATGACCATCGTCGTGGCCACAACCGCCGCCAAACCCTGCAGTGATTCCTCCCCTTTTCTGGCTGTTTTCTAGTTAGTTGGCAGATGGATTTGCTCGATCGTCATCACCACCATGTTCCTCGTTGCCTGGGGCATCGATCTGACTGGTGGTGACCGCATCCTAGTCACCATTTTAGTTTTCTGGCGATGGGCACCGCTTGCACTGTAGGACCCGTTTGCCCGCATTTTTGTCTGCTTGCTTGGGCTCGCATCTGCCAACCTGAGTCCTGTTCACCCATTCATGTCAGCCTACTTGCCCGTGTTCGTGTCCGCATCCAGTAATCTAGACCAGCCTAGTCAATCTAGCATACCAATTTATGTGAGACCAAGTTAACTCAGCCGACCTGGTTCAGTTAAGTGAATTAACCTGGTTCAGCTCATTTTCAGTCTATTTTTTACTGTTTTCGGTAATTTAAGAACCCCATACTTTAGGTTAGATACATATTCACATTATTTAGTATATTTTAAAGCTATGAGTGTTTTTATGTATTTATTATTGTGTATTTCTTTTTATTTATATTTTTATCATATATGATAAATGCTTATGTGATTCTTTGTTATTATTATTGATATATTCACTTATTAATATTAATCATATTCATGTTTGCTCATTTTTATCTATTTAGTTATTTCTTTATCTATTTTTTGGTTGTGTGTATGTTATTATTTATTTGTATTTAATTATGTATTCCTTATTAGATAATTAGGATATTATTATTAATATTAATGATTAATTAAAATTAATTAATTAGTTAATTATTAGAGAATGATTATGTATTTATTTATTTAATTATTTATATGTTTACTAACATGAGTATATATGATATTTACTCGCGTTTAGTCATGTATTTAAATAACATAATTATATTATTACTTTATTATTAGAGTATTATTATTTTCATGTATTTATTATTTATCTATTTATGTATGAGTGTATTTATTTATTTATTTATTAATTTTCCTTTATTATGTCTTGATTTGCAAGGAAGATGTTTAGTTGTATATTTATTTAGTATTGTCTTCCTTATTGGAATGTATTGATGATATGAGTATACATTATAGGGTAGAGATGTTAGTATTTTACTTAGAAGTGGGTTTCGAAGTCTTGGCTCACGTAAATGAGATGTCACGCTTGGAACTTGGACCATAGGTCCGTTAGGACTCTTCTCAGTTTTTATTGTTATAGTCTATTGATGATTTGAGTTCCAGATTGCAATACATATTAAGTAGCTATTTTATTGGACCCAACTTAACATGGGCCATTTAGACGTATTTTTCTTCCGTGATTAATAACCCTCGAGGATGAGAACCCTTGAGTCTGATTTCGAAAACAAAATCTATCGCAAATTGCATTCGGATCTATTATATAATTCCCCTTCCAAGCCTATATATGATTTTATCAACGTTTTCTAGTGAGATGTGAGACAAGTGAAAACTGACAACTGTCCTACGCAAGTGGGCGGGTGCCAGTCAAAGTGTGCTCTGGAATGGTGAGCGGGCTGTTCCATTATGGGTACTGCAATGTAGCGCATGTTTAGACTTATGGTTTCAAAGGGTACTAAAGGTGTATTTGTGAGAGTACTCAACCTATGTGCTCAGGGCCAGAGGTGATACAGAGGATGTAGAGGGTTGAAGGAACTAAGAAAAGAATTGATTTTTCCGCACAAGGGATAATTTTAAAAGTTGTCGAGACATGAGATGAGAAAGAATGGGATGTTGTCGATCTGAGGTGGACGACTCCTAATTTGCGCCCTATGAGAGATTCTATGAAGAAGTGTATGATTAGTTTTATTTAATAGGAAAGTCGGCTCTCTTATGCCAATTTGACTATTAGTTATCTCTTGACACAGTAACACTCATTACTGACATTTTTTCTATTATATATATAGGCCTTGTAATCCTGAGTTTGCTTTGGTGCAAGGGCAGATAATCACTACACACAATGGAGCTTAGTATAGTTACTTTCTTTCATGCTTGTATATATATATTTGATGAGTTTTCATGTATATTTAGCAATGTCTTCCATTTTCTTAACACCAAGTGGGTTATTTCGATCTATATTATTGATCAAGTCTTATAGATTTCCTACTTTGGACATGACTTGACTCGATTGTAATATTTCTGATTCAGTTCTTAGGTGAACTAAGATTGGGTTGTCACAGTGTTGGTATCAGAGCAATGTCATGTTCAATTGAGATGGAAGACTTTTGTTTTGAGCCAAGTGTGTGGAGTTGTCCTTAGCCAAGCCGACAGGTATTCCCTCTCTTTTTTTTTGGATTTCAGATGGTGTGCTTAGTTAGACCTGAGCATTGCATGTTTTGATTCTTACGGTTATAGAGAAGTTATAAGATGGATATGAGATCATGATTTCAGCTTAGAGACATATCTTTCCATTTACTGTGCCAGAGATTTGGACGTCTTAAGAGGGTCCACATGTTCAGTTAGTTGAGGTTGAGTTGGATGGTGACCAAGAGTACCTAGAACTTTGATGACCACATTACAAGACTTGCCTATCTTTTGAATGTCCCCACATCAGCCCTCTTTCCATGAAACATAGTGTACATTGCAAGACAAAGTTATAAGAGGAGGCACTGGTGGGGAACTTGGAGTATGGAGATACTCACATAGTTACATGATACATGAGCATGGGCCATCGAATGCCTTAAACATATCCATTAGGCATAGTCTGAGGTCTACCTTGGAAAACTTAAGGCCTTCAGATAGATCATTGTGGATGGAGGATGTGGCTATGCCAACATATCCACTTAAGCACTTGGAGCACAGATGAGAGTTTAGGGCAAATGACTTGGATCGACTACTTCTCGAAGATAACAGTGGATGAGGATGAGTAGCGAGGTGGATCTACAATCCCATGGACACTTCACTGCTTCCCCCTCTTCCACTATTGTATGTCTATCCCAACAATATTGTTGGTTACTCTTCACTAGACAGAGGCATGAACACATTGAGGATGAACGCGATTATTTTTTACTACAGATTTAGATAGTTGACTAGATTTCACTCGATCTGCCAGTGCCAGATTAGTGATTGCTATTGAGAACCAGTTAGCACTTATGGGAGCAGTCACTCTAGATTTCAAGAGACCAGTGTAGGCTCAGCATTGGTTCATTATTGTATGTGTTGCCACTATGATCTAGACCCCTCCAGATTAAACATGCATGGTTGGACAACTTGAGCGCAATTTTTAACAACTACCTCTGGAAACATGCTAGAGATAGTAATGGGTTCATCTACCTTCAGGTAAACATGCCGAAGATAGTAATGGGTTCAAGACATACATGATCAGGATCAGGCTTTAGCACCTGGAATGCACAACCGTCATTCTTGATGCACAAACGTCGTAAGTTGCACAACCACCATCTGAGTAGCAAAACCACTGTATGAGTTGCACAACCACTATTCTAGTTGCTCAACCACTGATTGTGATGCACTACCACAGACTGAATGTGCACTACTATTGTCCGTGATGCACAACCACCGACCATGATGCACTATCGTAGTTCGAGTGAGTAGTTATTGTGAAAGCAAAGGCCAAGTAGTTACTTCACCCAATAGGAGGACAACTAATTGAGGATGTTCTTAGCCTTGCCCAAAGATTGCATGTTATAGCATTCGGAGCCGAATAGGGTCAAAGATTGAGGACATGAAACAACTACAATTGCATCAGTAGGATAGAAGAGAGTTAGGAGTACTAAGGTTGTTTTGAAGTGATGGCACAAGATGAACTTCACAACGATCTTGCATACCCTTTGACCAAACATCCTTAGGTCAAATGTGTATTGCAAGATACCATCATCAGACAGTGTTAGTGACAATCTCATAGGGATGTATATGGACAAAGTCAAAGAACAGGGTAGTATGACCTCTAGATGGGATAACCACAATGTTAAGATTGTTCAGTCAGTATGATAGCATACGTATGGGCTATAGCCAGGGTATACAGATTAGATGATTAGTTGATGGTCAGACATGATGTGTGACCACAGCTAGCAAGAGGAGTTCGGCTCGTATTAGTGCCTTTGGCTTAAATGGTGGGTTTAGTGAGAGAGTGTCTTTCATGGAGAGAGTGATTTCCTTGTGCATCGCTAGCACAATTAGGGTCTTACCTTGAGCCGTAGGCTTCAGCCTTTGCCCCGAGTATAAGAGGTAACTTCATGGTACTCTTTAGGGCTTACAGTGCAGATATCCAATGTCAAATCAATTTGGAGGAGACAACTTCAACCCAACTTAGATACGACGCAGACAGGGACTCAATCAGACCAGATCATGTTGACCACATAGAGGGATACCAATATATGCTAATCTTGACTTATAACTTTTCTTGAGAGTTTACTACAGCAATAGTAGTCATGTGAGTTAAGATTAGTGCTACAAGTCGGTCTGGGATGACAAGTCACACACCACTAAAGAACAAATGAGACACGTGTCAAACCATAATATGTGTCCTCGTATGCTCGAGGGGAGATAGTAGTTCTTTGTGTCGTTTGAACCCCGTTTGATTAGAAGTTTGCGACTAGTACGGTATCGAGAAACACATGCCTAGTGTTAGTTGATTGAACTAGAACCACTTAGGAGTTGTTTCTTAAAATCATCATTGATTGGCTATTCCATAGGCTAGCCACCTATGGTGGAGTCTAATCATGATGATCTTTGAGACATGTCCATGGACTTAGCAATATTTTTGAGCCACTCATTATCCTATACAAAGTATCATTACCCCACTGTGACTCAGATGGAGATCCACACATCACCATAGATAGAGTGATATACATCCAATGTCAGGCCTTGTGAGGATGAGATACCTACTAGTTAGAGTCCTAGAGTAGTGTGACTAGTTTTTTACGAGAGATCCAATCTCTTTTTATTTGACCAATGGTGTCAGACAGAGCCAAGCTTTCACCTAAGTATTTTCACACTCACCCCTCCAGATATACAAGTCCTACCATCAGTTTACCAAATGTTTGGGATGAGCAGACATTGACTAGTGCACATTCCACATACCAGATGCAGACTTAATAGTTCTATGCAGAGTATATTTTCATTCTCCCTAAGCTACGTTGTGCATGTACTAGGTGTTCTCGCCACCATTCCATCATAGAGAGCCCCCTTCAGCAGCAATTAGTGGTTATATAGATAGTTACGAGAGCCATAGCACACAGTAGTGTCATGGCAGCTATGACACCCTAAATCCAGCTCGCTAGCGAAAGGAATAGGAATGTCACAGGTCCCAATTAAGTCGGTTAGCCCAAACTTGACACAAGTGGATCTACACTCGATGTCTCAAGATGGAATATGTTAATCGCTATGCATGGATAAATGCACGAAACCTTAACATGCTAGTACATGGATGACATAACAACTAGTTTACATATCAAAATAATTACGATAAAATTAATAAAAATTCCAAAGATAAAACTGACAGAGACTCCCTTAAAATTGCATTTAGTGGCCACCCTGTCAAATCAACATGTATAAATACATAAATCCATATACATTCATTGCACTATATTTTTCACATAAGCATTAAATTTGGCCACATCAAAACATTCTTGTCGTTTGGGACTCGACCCACCTATTCATTCTATACACACCTTTATTGGGCTGGACCCACATGCAAGTTTTCATTCCACCTTTATCATTCAACATGCACACTAATATATATTTTAGATCATATTATTGGTGCCCATTTCTATTTACCAAAATCTTCATCATGTTATCTTTTACATCATGCAATTTCATCATAAGTATTTCATTTTCATAATAACATAACAAACAACCAAAAAGCCAAAACAAACATTCGGTCAACGATCATGTGTGTGTGTGCAAGGTAGCTCATTGCTCCTCCATCCAAGTTGGTGTGTGTGTGTGTGTGTATATATATATATATATATATATATATATATATAGGAAAATACTACCATGGGCTGCATCAAAATGCAGCCCATTGGCAGCTTATTCGCGTGGGCCGTCGGATCTTGATCCGACGGCCCACAATCAAACCACCCACCCACCCCCTCTGGACCCGTTTGCCGGCCCGCCAGACCCGTCCAACCCGTCCGATCCGCCCGCCCGCCGCCCTGCCCGCCGCCCGCCCGACGTCGCCCGACGCCGCCCAACGCCGCCCGACTCCTGCCCAACGCCGCCCGACGCCCTGCCCAACGCCCAACGCCGCCGCCCGCCGCCCTGCCCAACGCCCGCCGCCGCCCGACGCCCGCCCGCCGCCGCCCGACGCCCTGCCCAACGCCCAAGCCCGCCCGCCCGCCGCCTTGCCCAACGCCGCTGCCCGCCCGCCGCCTTGCGACCGACCCCCCTGCCGTGGCTCCCCCGAACAGCACCGCATGGCGGTGGGCGGGGTCGGGCGGCGGTGCTGTTCGGGGGAGCCACGGCAGAGGGGGTCGGTCGCAAGGCGGCGGGCGGGCGGCGGCGTTGGGCAGGGCGTCGGGCGGCGTGGGCGGCGTTGGGCGGGCGTCGGGCGGCGTTGGGCAGGGCATCGGGCGGCGTTGGGCGGCGTCGGGCGGGCGGCGGGCGGGCTGCGGGCGTTGGGCAGGGCGGCGGGCGGGCGGGCGTTGGGCGTTGGGCAGGGCGTCGGGCGGCGTTGGGCGGCGTCGGGCGGCGTCGGGCGGCGTCGGGCGGGCGGCGGGCGTCGGGCGGGCGGCGGGTAGGGCGGCGGGCGGGCGGATCGGACGGGTCGGGCGGGTCTGGCGGGCCGGCAAACGGGTCCAAAAGGGTGGGTGGGTGGTTTGATTGTGGGCCGTCGGATCAAGATCCAACGGCCCACGCGAGGCAGCGCCAATGCGCTGCCAAAATAGGGCAGCGCACAATAGCGCTGCCTATATATATAGTGCAGCGCACTGTAGCGCTGCCCTATATATATATATATATATGTACAAAAGAAACATCAGTAACTAGTCTTACTGGTCCAAAAATATAAGTACATATAGCGAACTGACAATTGAAAGCTGACTCCCATTTTGAAGAAAACATTTATATACTTCTTGTGAACACTCCTAAGGGCATCTACTGAGGAGCCACCGGGTTGCAAACCCGATAGCATCCCAAATTGACTGGTCTAATCACTCTCTTGACATTTTCTCATTTCCCTGGTCCCTTGGGATTACCAGTATATCCTAAGCCCTCTCCCTTCTTCCATAATTCTCCTCGGCTTGAGTACGAAAACCGAGTACTCTTAGGTAGTCACCTTTAGTACCCTTTCAATCACATGTCTGAATGTGCACTATACTAAACAGTGCTTGTAAACTTGCACATTTTTCCAGGTGTGAGGAACTCAAAACGAGAGTTGTCATGATCCATCGGGAATGGATCAACCCTCTCACTAATCCAGAACCGGTTTTCTGGCACGTGCACCCGTTCATGGAATGTGTGAGTCAGTTTTCCTATCTCTCGTCTCACTGAAACACGATAAAACTATATACAGGCTTGGGAAGAGATTTATATAATATTCCTGAAGGCAAATTGTGGTGGATCTTATTTTTGAAATCAAGCTAGAGGGATCTCATCCTTGAGGATTATTAATCTAGAAAATCAATTGATTAAATGGCACGGGTTAAGTGGGATTTGATAAAATGCCACTTAACCTGTCCTACAAGTAATAAAACAAACATACAATGTAATAGAACGTAAAATGGGAACATGTTCGCGCGCCTAGGCGATGAGCTCATACTATGTACCTACACGTCAAACTAAAAACTAACGCCCGCTTATGATGCATTCACACATCCTATAACATACACACATCAATCATACTCACATCAATCCACTTATAAGATTTCCTACACTACGTTACATTAGATTATCATAATTACTTAGTTTACCAAATTTGTTCCTTAACATTCGTTCTATAACAATTCTACTAAGCAAATTCCTATTTTTGTTTTAATAACAATATCTAACACATCAATTCATCAATCCTATTATGCTTTGCTAATAATTATCACCTTTAATAAATCAAGTCAGAGTTAATTATACTTTGCGTTGTTGGCAATTGGCGACGATTAGGGTTTCATCGCTCGGTTCGAGGCTCAAATTCAGCACTCGGTGGCATCCGAAGTTCTATCGGGTTCGACTGGATGAATTCGGCAGAAGAACTGGCAAATTTATGTAAATCTAGTTTTCCAACAGTTTACGGTTGTTTTCTAGCTGCTTTCCATTGGCTTTCAAGCAACTTTTCCTGCTAACCAATCAGGGCTTTGGGTCGGCATTGGCTCGCCGAGCTCGACCCAATGGTTGTAGCGGTGAGGACGGCAATGGCGGCAATGATTGCCGGTGGTGGCAATGACAAGTCAGTCGGGGTCGGTCAGCTTGTCCGATCAGGCCTTGACTGACCTCGGCAGTGGCACTGGGTACGTGGGAAATGGCCGGGAGTCGAAGGGGGGCATCGGCGGAACGGCGGCAGTGGAGCGGTCACAGACTACTGCAGAACGGCGTGGGATGGGCAGTGCTAGGGCATGGCGATTCAGCATCGTGGAGGCCAGGTGATGACATGGTAGGGCTTTGTGGTGTCAATCGGAGGTGGTGCGATGGCCAAAAGGGTCGTCGAGGGTGAGGATGGGGGTGGTGTAGGGCAGTGTCGAGGGTTTGGGGGAGGAGAAAGTTGAGGTGAGTTTGGTGGCAGTCTTGTAAATAAAACTTGACTTGACTCCTACTCGAGTCAAAAATAATAACTAACCTATAATAAATCCTAAAAAATCTAGAAAATGAGGGGAAAATCCCATAAAATATAATACATTTCATAACATCACAACGACATGCTCTATAACTAATAACCCACCCAAACTACTCCGTAACCTGTCCTAATGCGTTACTTGGTTTAAAAATAATTCTACAGTCTAATACTAAAATAAATAATAAAAATCTGGTCATACTAACATATATTCTGATAACTCATTCTACTGTTGTGTTATTGGCATTATCATCATATCCTTCGGCCTCGTGGTCCATAACACACGACCAATGTCAGCTCAGTACGTGTGTTCTAAAATTGCCTTGACTGGAAATAGTAGTTGAACTAACCAGTTCTAACTATAAAACCCTAACTTAGGTCATAGGTTTTACAACAGCTATTTTTGTTCCTTGCTACTAAGACTCATAGGACAGTTTAGTATAGTCGTTGGTCCTAGAGCAGAGTGCCTCGAGGTTACATGTAGTTGACCTGTTACATTAACTAGGATCAGGGAGACATGGGTAGATGTTAGGCTGCATACCTCGCACCGACATAGTTTTTCCTGATGTAGCTCAGACTAGTTCACTCCAGTACTCTAGAATACCTTCTCAACCACCCAGTAGGCCCTTAGTGGTGAACCTAGGTTTGTTCCACTAAGGTGAATGCATTTCAGTCTGCATAGTTGCAATTACCCAAGGAGCTAGTCCAACAAGATGATTATAGCATGTATGGTTAGTCTAATTAGATGATTCCACCGTGTATGTCTAGTTTTGCCAGATGATTTGAACATGTGTAGTCTGTCAAACCAGATTAGTAAGGAGCTAGTGAGCTTTGTCAGTGTTCAGAGTTCTAGCTTTATGTTGGTCTGGTGCAGCTTGCTTTTGAGGGAGAGCTACCAGTTTGCCAGGGAAATGACATCTTCAGTTGAGTCCTCCGATCGCTATTGATGTGAGAAATTTCGAGGATGGAATTTTTATAAAGATGAGAGGTTGTAAAACCCTAGTTTTCGGTTAGGGTTTTACCTGTTTGTAGTTTTCCTAGTTTGGATCAGTCTCAAGTCGGTTCGAGTGAGCTCAAGCTAGACTAGTTATCAGACCATGAGTATGGGGCCCAGATGGCCGTATGAACATGTTATGGAGGTTGGGTATGCTTGACCTGCAGATGATGGCTTCAATTATGCTACAACAAAGCATAAGTTATTAGTGGATACACAAGGTATACAAATTATTTCTTTATGGTTAGCTTGGGTTTTAGTCATAGATCTACGCCGTTGCAGTATTTAGTATCCATTTGGGATTTTGAGGGTAACTTTTATACATGCATCTTAGGGATTTTGGACTACTGGATTACCCCTATTGGTCTAGCTTGATTGAGTCACAGATTTTTACTCAATTGAATTTAGGGTTTCGATGCCCATTTAGCCTTCTTGCCTCGATTCCCGCCTATAAAGTCACTTTTAAGACTCGAGTCAGTTTTGACTTTGGACGGTCTCAATCTGAGCTTTCCATATATATATATATATTGCATATACCATAGGTGGGCCCCACTAAGACACGAGTTGTCGGACATTCAGATCATGCCACAAGGCAAGATCAAAGCTGTCCACTCAACCGTAGCTTCACCTAGTTATTTTTTAGAGATTTCCCATGATTTTAGATGATTTCCACCCCAAGCGCCGCCGCCAGTTCGGTTTGCTGCCGGCGAGTCTCCGACCCTCATGACAGTCTCGTGACAGCATTTCGATCCATACCCATCTCCAGTATTGGTGCCGCCAGAGACGGAATTTTTACCACCAGTTTCCACCGCCGCCGCCTCCTTTTGGGCCATTTTCTGACATTGGCGAGCTGCCTTCGGTGAGGCCAACCACCTAGATAGGTTCATCTTGTTGAGATCTTTATTTTGAGACCACCTATGACCACCGCCGTGGCTGCAATCGTAGTCGGCGATGTTACTGCACTCGGCAATGATTCTGCCCCCTTTCCGGCCGTTTTCGAGCTAGTCAGTAGCCAAGACTACACCGATCTTCACCCCCACCATGTTTCTCATCGCCTGGGCGGTCTAGCCCGGCCAGCGGAAATCCCAACCTGCCGTCATTGGCCTTTTTCTGCGACTGGTACCGTGCTCCCTGTCGGACCTGTTTGCCTGTTTTCGCGTTCGCTTGCCCATGTTTTCATCTTCCAACCCGAGTTCTATTCACCCGTTCGTGTCCACCAGCTTGCCTGTGTTTGTGTCAGCGTCCAGCAGTCCAAACTAGCATAGCCGAACCAACCCATCTGTTTGTCTGTTTACTAACACTAGTTAACTGGGTTGACCTCATTCGGTTCAGTGAGTTAACATGGTTTAGCTCATTTTTAGCCTGTTTTCACTAATTCAAGAACCCCTACATTAGGTTTGGTGCATATATACATTATTTAACATATTTTGATGTTATAAGTGTTTTTATTTATGTATTTATTATTGTTTATTTCTTTTTATTTATATGTTTGTCGAATATAATGAATGCTTATGTGATTGTTTATTATTATTATTATTGAGATATTTACTTATTAATATTAATCTTATTCTTGTTTGCTAAATCTTATTTATTTATTTATCTATTTGTTGGTAACGTGTATGTTATTATTTATTTATATTTAATTACGCATTTGGTATTGGATAATTATGATATTATTATTATTCATGATTAATTAAAATTAAATATTTATTTATTCTTTATTTATTAATAAAATGATTATGTATTTATTTATTTAATTATTTATATGTTTACTAACACAAATATATGTGATATTTACTCATGTTTAGCCGTGTATTTAAATAGCATAATTATATTATTATTTTATGATTACAGTATTATTATTTTTATGTATTTATTATTAATCTATTTATTCGTGAGTGTATTTATTTATTATTTACTTATTAGTTATTTCCTCTGTCTTATATCTCGATTTGTGTGCTACATGTTTAGTTGTAGGTTTATTTTGTATTGTCTTCCATATTATATTGTATTGCTGATGTGAGTACACACTACGAGTATGAATCATATAGAGATGTCAGTATTTTACATAACAGTGGGTTTTGATGTAAGTTTCGAAGTCTGAGCTGTAAAACCCCAACTTCGGGTAAGGGTTTTACCCACTTGTAATTTGCCTGGTTCGGACCAGTCTCAAGTCAGATTCAAGCGAGCTCGATCCAGAATAATTATAAGAATATGAGTATGAGGCTGAGATGGCCATATGAGCATGTTATGGAGGTTGAGTATGCCCGACATGCATATGATAGTTTAAGTTATGATACTGTAGAGCATGA
>JAURVB010002299.1:0-41589 GCA_033002965.1 Piper betle | reverse complement strand
ACGCTAACTCGTTCAAGTTGACATGCTGGGTACGTGATATTTGTAAAGACTCGGCAGGACATTGTAATTTGGCTTGGGGTTGTGGTGGGCTTCCCGAGGACATGTTAATCATATGACCGGCCATTTCAAAATTCGCCGTAATGGACAGATGTTTCTTTTCCGACGTTTAGAAATTCCGATCCTGCTCAGACCTATTACATATAACTGGGATCTTCTCCTAGTAGGTATTAGATGTGGGACTAAGTTGAGGGATCTCACAATCCACCCACCTTAGGAAATTTCGTCCCCGAAATGCCTATATTTGGCCCGTTGCTAGCCCCAGCCCACTGACCTTTCTGGCCCGTGACCGGCAGCCTAGCCAACGTTTCTAATCCAGCCCACCATCTAACACGGAACTAGGTCGACTCTGATACCATTTGTAACGACCCGGCCCAAAGTGCAACGTAATGGGCCAAGTCATTTCTTTAAAATGGGTACCCCGAAAGTTAAAGATCTATAGTCCATTCCCACTTATAAACATGATCTTCTCCCAGTAGGTTTTAGATGTGGGACTAAGTTGAGGGATCTTACAAATCACCTGAGTGCACTGATAGCCTCCCCATAAAAAGGCTACGGCAGGGGTGTGCAAGGCACTGGCACCGGAGTGCAGTGATAGCCTCCCCATAAAAAGGCTACGGCCGAGGTGTGCGAGGCACTGGCACTAAAATTGGTAGTGAGAGCTTCCCCACAAACAGGGCGTAGCAATCACCTGAGTGCAATGATAGCTACCCCATAAAAAGGCTACGGCCGGGGTGTGTGAGGCACTGCCACTGGAGACGGTAGTGGTAGCCTCCCCACAAAAGGGCTACGACCGGGGTGTGCGGATCACAGCGGATACCTCCTCCCCATTGTTTTGGAGTACAGCAGAATCGCTCCACCGCATATTAAAATAAACTTAAGGAAATAGTGGAATGTACTTGTTTTGTTTTATCTATTATACTACTTAGTGTTGTAATCACTAACGCGGAATTGCCTCCGCAGGTGTGCAGATACGAGATTAGGTGATTGACAACCAGAGCATGGAGCAAAAATAAATATGAGTACTCCTTTCTTTTTTACTATTTGAGAAATAAGTGTGGCTACTGGGAAATGGTCCAAGACTGTGGGATCTTTATATATGT
The DNA here is from genome assembly GCA_033002965.1 of Piper betle. Lineage (NCBI taxonomy): Eukaryota > Viridiplantae > Streptophyta > Magnoliopsida > Piperales > Piperaceae > Piper > Piper betle. Next base: position 40,429 of record JAURVB010002299.1, on the reverse strand, counting down.
TTTTATTTACAAAAATGTTAGACATATTTGCTTAAATTTTGAGTAACACCTTGCCAGCTAGGCCCACAATGTTGTGACAAATGGCGGGTCATTACAACTTCCTTGCCAATTCTTGTTCAGTCTCCCATGTTGCTTCCTCTGACCCCTGATTTTTCCACAATACTTTTACCAAAGGAATTTCCTTATTTTTGAGTGTTTTTGTTTCTCTTGCTAGGATGCGAACCGGTTTTTCCTCGCAGGTTAAATCTAATTGTAGCTCTATGTCTTCAAAATTTGTGATTACATGATTTACATCTCATACATATTTCTTTAGCATTGACACATGGAAAACATTGTGTACCCCAACTAGGTTTGGTGGCAATGCTAGTCTATATGCACAATTTCCAACTTGATCCAGGATTGGGAATGGTCTTGTAAAGACTGTGAAAAAATATATATATATATATATATTCGAACATGGTCCTGGAAGGACCGAACGTGTTATATTATCTATCTGGTTAATTCTACCCGGTTAATTATTATATTTTATTATTTACTAGGTTACCCGGTAAAATGAAATACGGGTATTTCCACATACCCTAGCTATCCTTTTTATTTTATGAAGGACGTCCTCCACCCTAGCCTTCATACACATTTTCTTCTCCTATTCCTTACCAGTGTGGCTTCTTCCTTGCTTGGGTATCCTTCCTATCTCCCTCTTCTTAATTTTCTTGCATGCATATTTTTAATTGATAGTAAGCTTGTTAATCATGGGAATTAAAGTTGTAAATCAACAAGAAAAGAACTAAACTAAATGGTATACAACTGAAATTCTGCCATGGCCGACGAATCTGAAATGCTGGCAAATTGGGCGCTGTAAACAAGAATTTCAAGGCAGCCTCACAACCCCGATGACCCCTCTGGTTGCTGGGTCAAAGGGATGGCTCGCCGTGTCCCTGGTTTCCACTGGGTGGCGGAATTGCAACTGTGAGTGGGTGGAGTTGCAAGGGTGATGGAAGTGGCGACATTCTGCTGCAATAGACGCTGTCATGGCAGTTTCAGAGGGTAGATGCTTAGCCTTGACGTTGGGTTGTCGTGCGGGGAGAAGGGAAGAGTTCCAGGTGGTGCTGCTGGCCAGACAGAGGTCGGCTTGCGTCCCTGGTGGTGCTGCTGGCCAGGAGACGCGCGCCTTGGTGCAGCAAGGTGTCGCCTTGGGTTGCTGCTGTAAAACATGGACTTTAGGCGTCCAATTGGTTGCTGAAGAAGGTTGAAGATGATGGAGGACGTGAATTTGGTTTTGGGTGCCAAGATAAGGCTGGGAGAAGATGGACGTACCTGTTTTTGGAGAAGAGAAGAATGGCGACGGGAAGAAGAAGAAGAAGAAGAAGAAGAAGAAGAAGAAGAAGAAGAAGAAGAAGAGGGTGGCAAACTTGTAAATATGGGTTGACTCGATACCGACTCGAGTTTAAAAAATAATACTATCTCGTAATAAATCTTTAAAAATAACCATTTTAATGGGTTATGGGTAAAGTTACTAAACTAATTAATTATTAGACGAAATCAACATGGACATAAGTAATAAAAATACGGTAATGATAAACAGTTGATAATTAATGGGCGTAATACAAGCGATTAAATTAAATCGGATGGTTATAAGTAATTAATAAAATAAAGATTTTAGCTTTGCCATATTAAATTTAATATTAGGTAAATAAAGTGATTATTTTAATAACGAGTCAGTAATGTAGAAAATGGGTTATTAAACTATAATTAGGTAAAAAAATCACAAGCGTCGAACCTAAATAGCATAATAAAAATAAATAAAGTTCGAAACTTTATTGAATTGAATAATTTAAAATAATTGTATTAGTAGTATCTTTGTATTAGAATACTACAAATTAATTTAGTTAATTTAATCCAATGACTTAATTAATTAAATTACTATAAATAATGATAGCGACTAAAAATTATAACTGTAAAGTAAATCATCAAGATCGTAGTTAAGTAATTATCATTTCAAAGGAAAATATACTAATAATAGTAATTAAATATTTGTTATTAGTTAATAATTATTTTATCAAATGTTAAGTATTAATTATGATTTGGATAATTAATTTAAAATGTAAAGTAGGGCTTAAATGATTATGTCACATGAATTATTAATTATCTCACTAGATTTGTTGACAATTTAATATTTAATATTTTTGAAAATGATATATATATTAGACATTTAGTTGCATGCATTTCTACTCGAATAAAATTATAAATATTTATAATTTTATGTTCTTGTTCAGATTAGGATTGTTGGTCACAATTGCGAGTTCACTTACAAACTATCCATGTCTTTATAATCATTTGAAATGTTGTATTTTCCGTAGTCGGCAGCCTTGGTCGGCTAAGGCTAGATTTGACCACCATACACCGAGTGCAACTGGGGTCAAAGAATTGACTCAGTCCGACACGGGGCTGCACTTTTAAAACTACTATGTGGGAGTCTTGGTCAACTTGATTATCTGACCAACATGCGCTGAAACAAAACCATGGTTGACTCAATTCAGCAGGGCAACACCCCCTAAAAGATAGAATACCTGCCCCCAAGCCGAAAGGGGTGACAGGGCGCAGTGGTGCAAGTAGGCTCATTATGCACTTGTGATACCGAGAGGGTGAGTCAATGGCAAATATCGGTAACTACAGGTCGCGGACCACGTAGCGTGTGTGCACATAGATGGGATGGTAACTGGATGAGGTGGCCACCCCTACCAGCATAATTGGAGCTCGGCATAGGCTCATAATTACTAAATGACTTCTGAAATGATAATAGGGACTTGTATTGACTTGTTTCACTTAATTATGTGGCTTAGTGTTTGTATCACTAACGCACAATTACCTCCGCAAGTTAGCAGCTTTGGACTGAAGAATAAAAGTGACCTAGGTTTGGTGAATTGATAATAAAATTGGACTTCCTTATTATTCTCTTGTGTTATAATTGTGGCTATGGGAAACGGTCTGAGACTGTGGGATGGTTATTTTACATTTTAGAGAACATGCTTTACTTTTATGATTTATGTGATTTATATATTGCCAGACTTAATTGTTGTATTAATATTCATGTTCTAGAATATTATCGTTACATCTATTACATATTTTTAAGTAACGCCGGGCCGGTTCAGGCGGTTCGTTATAGGTCCTATGATTCTTGGCTTCAACTTCCCTGATGTTCAAAATCTGATCACCCCCTTCCTAGGAGATGTCTTTAGGTACACAAACTCCCCAACTTGGAACTCTAGGTCCCTCCTTCGAGTATCAGCATAACTCTTCTGTCGATCTTGAGCCACCTTAGGCCATTGCTGAATGAGTTTCACCTTTTCAGTTGCTTCCCTCACCATCTCTGGCCCAACTATTACTATTTCGGTAGACTCCAGCCAGCACGATGGAGAAGTACAGGGCCTACCATATAAGGCACTCAAATGGTGCCATCCCTATACTAGCTTGGTAAGAGTTATTGTAGGTAAAATTCAGCCAAGGCTAAGTGGTTCTCCCAGTCACCTCCTCAGTCAAGAATGCAATCTCTCAACAAATCTTCCAAAGTTTGAATAGTCCTCTCACTTTGACCATCAGTTTGGGGATGATATGCTATACTCAGCTTAATTTTGGTTTCCATGGCTTTTGGAAAGCTTCCCAGAAATGTGAGGTGAATAGGGGATCTCGGTCGGAGACTATCTCCTTTAGAATCCAATGCAATTTGACAATATTGTCAACATACAATCCTTCAAGGTATTCAGCAGTTCTCATTGATTTCGTGGGGATGAAGTGAGCTACCTTAGTTAGTCGGTCCACAACCACCCATATGGAGTAATGCTTCTTTTGAGTCCTTGAAAGCTTTGCAATAAAATCGAATGTGACACACTCCCATTTCCAAGTTGGCACTCCTAAAGATTGCAATAGTCCTCCAGGTAGTTGATGTTGGGCTTTGATCTGTTGGCAAGTCTGACACTTGGAGACAAAATCCACAACATCCCTCTTCATCCCAATCCACCAGTATGTTCACTTTAAATCCTGATACATTTTAGTAACTCCAGGGTGTATCGATAACTCAAAGCAATGAGCCTCCAAGATATTCCGTCTCAGTGCATCATCCTTGGGTACACACAACCTTCCTCTAAATCTAATCACACTATTAGTGTTTTAGAAATTGGTGTTATTCCAAGTGCTAGGTCAATGGCGAACTCCACTGCCTGCTTAGGAGGTAACCCTGGAAGTTCGTCTGCGAATACATCGGGAAACCTTGCTACCACAGGAATCATGGACAACTCTTTGGGTTTTAACTCAGACTCAACTAAGTTAGCCAAAAAGGCTTTACAACCCTCATAGTGGGGTCTGGATCAGTGAGTTGGTTGTTCTATTGACGAGGGATCTTGGTTTATGGATAGTGTTCTCTATGTTTGAGTTCCTCACACCAAGAGAACGTGGAAGTTTATGGGTAGTGTTAAGTACATCTCACATCCGGACTTGTGGTTCAAAGGGTACTAAAGACGACTGCTACAGAGTGCTTGTCCTTCATGTTGAAGGCCAGAAGAGTTATGGAGGAAAGGAGAGGGCTTAGGATATACTGGTAGTCCCGAGGGACTATAAAAGTAGAATGAGAAAATATTGAGAGAGGCATCAGTAGACCAGTCAGTTCAAGATGCTACCGGGTTTGCAGTCACGTGGCTCCTCAGTAGGTGCCCTTCAAAGAGTTCTGATGTAGTATATGAATGTTTTCCATCATCTGATAGTTGACACTCATAGGAAATTTTATATAGTTATATTTTGGACCAGTAACACTTGTTACTATTATATTTTTATAAAATAAGTAGGTGATAACCATGTGTTGATGTGCCAGCCTAGAAAAGGAGCAATGATGTCTCTTGCACACACACGTCAAACAATAGAATATTAATATTTTGTTTATGGTATCATTATATTGAGAATAATGTGATGAAAAACAAGGTATGATAATGTGATATGATATGATGTTTGTTTAAGTAGGAGAATTTCTGAGTGTGACATGTGAATACATATGTTTGAGTAAACATATTTAGATATTGAATATGTACAACAAGTGGGTTAAGACCGAGAATTTTTATGTGAAATGTGAATAGAAGGCACAGGTAGGTCGAGACAAAAGATTTAGAATGATTAATAGAATAGATTAGAATTCTATGTGAATGAAAATATCTGATATATATATATACATATTTGTATATGTTGATTTGACATGGTGGCCCCTAATTGTACTTTTAAGGGAGACTCTGTTTATTTTATTTTTTGGAATTTTTATTGATTTTGTGTAAATTGGTTTTCATGCCATCAATATAGTAGCATGTTAGGGTTTTGTGTATTCATCCATGCATAGCGATTACTATCTTCAAATTAAGACACCGAGAGTAGATATGCATGAGTTGGGTTTGGGTTCACCGACCTAATCGAGACCAATCACATTCCGGTTTGGTTCGTGAGCATGCACCAGATTTGGGGTGTTACAATAGCTACTTGGAGAAATTTGCGCCATCCCTAGGGATTGCATGTCACAACTTTTGGAGTTGAGTAGGGTCAGAGTTTGAGGAACAAGACATAGCTATAGTGGCATCAGCAGAACAGAGGAGAGTTAGGTAAACTGAGGTTATTTTGATGAGATGGCATAGGATCCGACTTCACCATCTCTCTTTCAACCATTGTCTTGACCTAACACCTTTGGGTAAGATGTATATTGCAAGATAACCCCATCAGACACTGTTAGTGACAGTCTCATAGGGATGTGCATGGATAGAGTCAGAGAACATGATAGTATGACCTCTAGATGGGACAACCACAATGATTAGATTGTTTAGACAAAATGATAGTGCATCCATTAGCCGCAACTAGCATACACATATCAGATGGTTAGTAGAGAGTCACACATGCAGTTTAACCCATTTAGCTATTCGCCAGCCAACAATGGGAGTTTGTCTTGTATTAAAGTATTGGGCATAGATAGAGGGTTAGTGAGGAAGTGTCTTTCAGATAGATAGTAATTCCATTGTGTTTTGCCCGCATGACTAGGTTCTTACTTGAACCATAGGGTTGAGCCTTGCCTTGAGTATAGAGGTACCTTCATGGTATTGATTCGGGCATACTGTAAAACCTGCGATTTAAGTCAGGATTTTATACTCGTAAACCGGTCAGTTCAGCAGTCGGTTCGAGTCGAGTTAGTTTCAGAACACGTGTATTGAGCTGAAGCCAGTTGCCTCTACATAGCTATGAGTGTCATGTGTATCCAAGTATATAAAGATAAAGTTAGTAAGATAGTAGCAGAACGAGTTATCAGAATATATGAGAGTACGCCCAGTTTTTTTATTATTTTACTATTGGACTGTATAATTATTTTTAGACCGAATAACGCATTAGGATGTGTTACAGAAAGTTTTGTAGGTTTATTAGCTATAGAGCATGTCATTGTGATGTTGTGGCATGTATTATATTTGACAGCATTTTTTCCCTATTTTTCTGGATTTTTTTAGGATTCACTATGCGTTAGTTATTATTTTTGACTCGAGTCATACTTGAGTCAACTATTATTTATGATATTACCAACCACCATTACCTCGACCTTCTTCTTCACCCCCAAACCCCAATTGTCATAGCGCAACCACCCCCTCCCCCCAACACCCACCCCCCACCCCCCCTGCCCCCGCCCCCCTTTGCTTGTTGTCACTACTGCTGCCAACACCTTCCCGCGGCTGATCGACGTAGCCTAGCCCCATCGCTCCATTGCTGGGCTGCCCGAGTGCCCCTGATCACCGCTGGCCTCTATGAGGCAAGAAAGCCACACGGTTGCACTGCACACCCCTAGCCGATCTCGCCGTTGGTAACTGTCACCACCTCCATCCAGTCGCCGCCTCGACGTCGCTGACCCTCTCGTGACCCATGGCCGCCCACCTCGGCCGGATCTTGTCACCCACCAATGACCGCCCCTGTTTTGCCCATTTCCATCATACCCACTGCCTCTGCCGACCATGTCAACATCATTGATGCGTTGGGCTTGCCAAGCCGGTGCCAACGGTATCCAATACCCTTATTATCCCGCCAGTAGACGCAACCGGTGACTGCCACCAGAAAACCACTGGAAAGCAGCCATAAACCACGGAAGCCCACTTGAAAACGGCCGAAACCCTGCCAGAAAACTGGATTCGCTGGAATTCACCGAATCTTGTGTGGACCTCATCCAGTCAAACCCAATCGAACTTTGAACGCTGACTAGTATCGAATTCGAGCTCCGAGACGATGCGACAAAAATTGATGATTGTTAGCACAACCTGCTAGGATTGATTAATTGTCATGATAAATGTCTAATTATTATGATAATTTGCTATGAAAATCAAATCATGCAAATTATCATGATAATTAGACATTTATCATGACAATTAATCAATCCTAGCCGATTATGCTAACAATCATCAATTTTTACAAATGAACAATCATGAATAAATGTTAGTGATCTAAATAGGTAAATTGAATCTGAACATGCTAATTGACCACAATGTAACTTAGAAAAATACAATAAAATTGGTATGAATAGGATGAGTTAGAATTATTTTTACACTGATGATTGTTGATTGTGATGGATGGTGACTGTGTTGGGAATGTAATGTTCATGTTGAGTTGATGCATCATTTAGCTAGCGGGCATTAGCTTCTAGATTTCATGTGTAGGTACGTAGTAAGAGCTCGCCACCTAGGCGCGAGGGCACGCTTGGAGCTTCTACCAGGTATGTTTAGGACTCGTCTCTGTTTTATGATCTATTCTATTGTATGTTTGTTTTATTACTTGCAAGACGGGTTAAGTAGCGTTTTATCGGATCCCACTTAACTTAGGTCATTTAGCCAAATAGTTTTCCAGATAAATAACCCTCGAGGATGAGATTGCTCGAGGATGATTTCAAAAACAAGATCCACCACAAGTTGCCTTCGGGCCTATTATGTGAATCCCTTCTCAAGCATATATATATATATATATATATATATATATATATATATATATATATAAATAAAATTTTGTCGAGTTTTTAGTGAGACGAGAGATGGTGAAATCAACTTGCACGTACCATGAGCAGGTGCGCGTGACAGTCAAAGCAAGCTCTGGATTAGTGAGCAGACTGTTCCATTCTCGAGGGATCCTCACAACTGTGCGTTTGAATTCCTCACCCCCAATCAACGTGGTGGTTTATGGATACTGTTAAGTACAACACACATCTAGAAATGGGTACTAAAGGCGGCTGGCTGAGAGTACTTGGCCTTCGTGCTCAAAGCCAGGAGAAATATGGAGGAAAGAAGAGGGCTTAGGGTATATTGGTAGTCCTGAGGGACCAAAAAGTAGAATGAGAAAATATCGAGAGAGGCATCAGCAAAGCAGTCAATTCGGAATGTTTAATATTTTGTTTGTGATGTTATTATATTAAGTATGATGTGATTAAATGATAAGACATGGATGATATGATGTGAAATGTGAATAGACTGCACAAGTGGGTCGAGACTCAAGATTTAGAGTGATTGATACACTATAGATTAGAATTCTATGTGTATGAAAGTATCTGATATATATATATATATATATTTGCATATGTTGATTTGATAAGGTGGCCGCTAATTGTACTTTTAGGGGAGACTTTGTCCGTTTTATCTTTTTAATTTTTATTGATTTATTGCAATTGTTGTTACTGTGTAAATTAGTTGGCATGTCATCCATATAGTAGCATGTTAGGGTTCTGTGCATTCATCCATGCACGGTGAGTCATATCTTCATCTTAAGACGCCGAGATTAGATCCATACGAGTTGGGTTCGGGTTAGTCGACCGAACCGGGGCCTGTGACATGCCGGTTCAGTGAGCGAGCATGAATCAGATTTGAGGTGCTACTGTAAAACCCATGACTCGAGATTATATAGTATTTTTCTTTTTATATGTTTGATCGTAGAAATAGTTTTAGGCCAAATTATGCATTAGGACACGTTATAGGGCAGTTTGGGTGGGTTATTAGTTATAGAGCATTCCATTTGGATGTTTTTGTGTTTGTTATATTTTATGGGATTTTCCCATATTTTTTAAGATTTTTTTTAGGATTTATTACGAACTAATTATTATTTTGACTCGAATAAGAATCGAGTCAATATGTATTTACGAGTTTGCCACTGGAGTGTTTATTTTCACTCGCACTCTTCCTCAATCCAAACCCTATCGCCACCACCCTGGGTTCATTGCTGCCGCCAACGACGTTGCACTACTGCCGTTTGACGCCGCCCCCCTTGCCGTGCCGTCGTCATGCCGCCCCGACCAACCTCGGCTACCATCTCGCCGCCACAACACTGGAATCGCCCCACGAGATGCGAAACTCCCATTGTCAATTCGCTGCCATCTGGGCTGCACCACCACCGCCGTGATGCCGACAACCACCCCCTCGACCTCCCCGACATTTCCCCCTACCTAGCTCCGCCGTTGAGGCCGGTCGTGGGTCCAATTGGAGCGACCAACCGCCCCGACTGAACTCGACGCCACCGCTGGCGATCATCTCCACCACTACCATCCTCACCATCACCACCATTGGATCGAGCTTGTCGAGCTAGTGCCAACGGTACCACGTACCACTGCCACCCCGCCGGTCGTGGGAAACTGCTGGGAAGCTGCCAAAAAACCGTCTAGAATCTGCCGAAAAACCAGATTTGCTGGAATTCGCCAAATCTTTTGCCGAGTTCGCCCAATCTAACCTGATAGAACTTCGAACGTAGCCGAGCGCCAAATTCGAGCTTCGAGATGCGCGATGAAACTCTAACATTCGCCGATTGCCAACGATGTGAGGTATAATTACCTCCGATTTAATAATTTAAAATTGATTATTATTAGTACAACATGTCAGGATTGGTGAATTGTGTGTTATAATTATATATATAAATGTAGATTTGATTAAGAATAAAATATGAAATTGTTTGATTGAGTGGTGTTAAAAATGGAAGCTAAGAAACTAATTAGGGTAACTAAGTAATGATCCCGATCTAATGCAAAGTAGCCTATGTAGACATGCAAGAATTGACATAGGTTGATGTGACTATGATTGATGCGTGATGGACGTTTGCGTGATATAGGACGTATGACTGCATTATGAGCATGCATTAGCTTTTAGTTTGTCATGTAAGTACGGAGTAGGAGCTCACCACCTAGGCGCGAGGACCTGAGTGGAGCTTCTACCAAGTTCGTTTAGGACTCATTCTCTATTTTATGCTATTCTATTATGCATTTGGTTTATCATGTGCAGGACAAGTTAAGTGGCATTTTATCGGATCCTACTTAACTCGGGTCATTTAGCCAACAGTTTTCTGGATTAAATAACCCTTGAGGTTGAGATCCCTCAAGTCAGTTTTTGAAATTAAGATCCACCACAAGTTGCCTTTGGGCCTATTGTATAAATCTCAACCCAGACCTATATACGTATAGTTTTCGTGTTTTCATTGAGAGATGGAATGAGGTTTATCGACGGCCACATCTTGGGATAGGGCATTGTGCTCTGGAGCTGGGAAGAACCCACTTCATTCCCGAGGGAATCATGACAACTCCACCTTTGAGGTCCTCAAACCCAGAGAAGTGTGGAGGTTTACACATACTATAATGCAGCGTATGTCTAGACTTATGGTTTCAAAGGGTACTGAAGGCGCAAGCCTGAGAGTATTCAGCCCTTGTACTCAGGGCCAAGAGTAATATGGAAGATGTAGAGGGCAGTAAGGAATGAAATTGATGTGAAAAGCTATAGAGAAATGGCCAAAGTATGAGAATGAGTAAGAAAGTGGGACACTGTCAATCCAGGTTGATGGCTCCCATATATGCCCTGATGAGCATTCTATGAGGAAGATATGGATTTCTATTCAACAAAATAGTTAGCTCTCCTATGCCAAATTGATATTAGTTATTTTTTGGACAGGTAACACTCATTATTGATGATTTCCTATTATATATATAGGTGAGCACCTGGACTAATGAGAGTTGTCGGGATTGTGGAGGAGTAGCACAGAAATCGTGCACACATGTACTTGCTGAGTCTATGTAGCAATGATGATGTGTATTGAATTGTGTTGATGAATTTGATATGCTATAACTGTGAATCTATAATGAGTATTTTGCATGTGAATGGAAATGGATAGTGAAAAATGTGCATGGTAAACTACAAAGCAAGGACATCTAGAATGTGATGGAAAATGAAATGGTTAGATTATGTTTTGATGCATGTTGATATAATTATATGATGTTTACTCTTGACATGGTGGGCCCTATTACACTTTTAGGGAAGATCCTGTCCATTTTTTCGTAAAAATTAATGAATTTTCATTTGAATTCCTTGCTTGTTGCATTGTCTTATTTTTTCTTGTACATCATTGCATGCATGTAGGACCACGTTATAACCCAAGCATCCCATCCATGCATTTCATGTGTGCACCTATATCTTAAGACGCCGAGGGCAGATCCGGGTCGGCTTAACCGAATCCAATAGATTAGCGAACGGTTCGATCACCGGTGATATTTTCAGGTCAGTTCATGGGTGAGCTGAAACGGGGTGTTACAGTTATAATTTTGGTATCAGAGCCACTCTCAGCTGATTGAGATGGAAGATACTGTTATAGGTGATGTGTGGGCAAAGACTGCTCCAAGTCTAGCTGGTTGGTATGTTTCTATTAATTTTTTGTACATGCATATTTTTTTTCATAAGTTAGTTGCATAACAATGTATTCAGAGCTTGACAAAAAATATGTGGAACTGACCTTAGTTAAGCTGACAGGTCATTTCTATGGGTTTTTATCATAATATTAGACTGTTTCTCAGTTAGATGTGAGGAGGGCATGTTGTAGGGCTAGCAGGGGTAGAATAGGTATAAGATCCCAATTTATACCAGATTCAGATGTCAGCAGGAATCTAATAGGAATGTTGTGATTGGCTTAGAGACCCACCAATTCTTTCCGCGCATAAGAGATTTATATGAGTCATGGTGTCCACATGTTCGGTGAGCAGAGATTGAATTAGATGTTGACTAGGTGTTTGTGTTTTGCATGTCACCACATTAGTCCTATTTCCGTAGGACATGGTGTCATTGTGGGAATGATTTAAAAAGAAAAGGGGCAACAGTAAGGAGCTTGAAATATGGAGATACTAGCAAGTTAGTTGGCACATGAGATGGACGACCGATTGCCTTAGACAAATTTCTAAGGATGAAAGCTGTGATTATGCCAAAGGAGCCACTGAAGTATTTAGAACGTAGATGAGAGTCTGGATAGATGACTTGAGATGGACCACTTGCAGAAGATAGTAATGAATGAGGATAAGTAGCGAGGTGGATCAACAGTCTGATGAGCACTTCACCGCATCCCCCTCTTCCACTAGTTTTTGATGGTACTGGCAGCATTTTTTATTTCTTTTTGCCAGACAGAGGTCTCGATATGATGAGGAAAAGATCAAGACCACCACTGCCTATGGGATCAAATATTTGATGGGCTTCTGCCATATATAAGGCACAAGATCAGTGATTGCTGTTTGATGGCCAGTCAACACTAATAGAAGCAAAGATCGTATGTGTCACCACCATGATTGGAACCCCATTAGCTCAGACACAAATGGTTGGACAACCTGAGACGAGTTATTAGCAGCCAAGATATGTAAGAGATAGAAGTGGATTTATGATGTATATGACTAGGATCAGATTTTTAGCACCTAAATAGCACTGTTGCCGATTGAGTTGCACAACCACCGACCAAGTGCACAACTGCCAACTGAGTGCACAACCACCGAGCTAGGTGAACAACTGTCGATCGAGTTGCACAACCACCATTTGAGATGCGCTACCACTGACCTAATATGCACTACTGCCATCCGTGTATTGTTCAACCGCTGTCTGAGATGCACTACTACCGACCGAATATGTACTATCACTGTCCGTGTATTTCTCAACTACTGACCGAGTGGAGCAGTTAGAGCTTAAGCCATGGCCAAGTTGTTGTCTCACCCCATGTGAGGATAGCTACTTGGAGAATTTTGAACCTTGCCTAGTGATTGCATGTCACAACTTTTGGAGTTGAGTAGGTTCAGATTTTGAGGAGTAAGATATAGCTATAGTGGCATCAGCAGAATAGAGATGATTAGGAAAACTAAGGTTATTTTGATGAGATGGAATAAGATCCAACTTCACTAGCACTCTTGCAACCATTGTCTTGACCTTACACCCTTGGGTCAGATGTATAGTGCAAGATAACCCCATCAGACAATGTTGGTGATAGTCTCATAGGGATGCGCATGGACATAGTCAGAGAAAATGATAGTATGACCTTCAGTTCGGACGATGCCAATGATTAGACTTTTCAGATAGCATGATAGTACATCCATGGGCCACAACCAACATACGTAGATCAAATGGTTAGTGGATGGTTACATACACAGTCTAACCCATTTAGCTATTCGTTAGCCAGTGAAAGGAGTTTGACTTGTATTAGAATATTGGGCATAGATAGAGGGTTAGTGAGGAAGTGTCTTTTAGAGAGAGAGTGATTTCTTTGTGCTTCGCCATCATGATTAGGTTCTTACCTTAAGACATAGGATTGAGCCTTACCTTGAGTATAGAGGATCCTTCATGGTACTAATTATGGTTTACAGTGCAAGTAGATGTTTGTAGACCGATCTTATGATGAGGATTTCACCCCATCTTGAGAGCGATGCAAATAGCGACTTCGGACAGAACAAACCATGCTGACCAAATAGAATGATACCAGTGTATGCTCATCTTGATTGTAGCCTAGCTTGAGAGTCCACCACTGTGGTAGTAGTCATATGAGTTAAGATTAGTGCTACAAATTGGTACGGGATGGCAGGTCACACACCACGGAAGAGTAGACGAGACACATGTCAAACTCACTATGTGTCCTTGTAGTCTTGAGGGGAGATAGTGTTTCTTTGGGTTGTTTGAACACCGTCCGTTTAGAAGTGTTAACTATTACGGTATCGACAAACACGTGCCTACTGTTAGTTAATTGAACTACAGCCACTCAAGAGCAATTTTTGAGATTCGTCATTGATTAACTATTCCGCAGACTGATTACCTGTGGCATAGTAAATCGTGGTGATCTTAGAGACAAGTCCATAGACATACCGATATTTTGGCCACCTAGTATGCTACACATGGATTTCAACTCCCTTTCACTTGTATGATACCTTAATCTTACCATAGACTAGAGTGACATACCTATGTAGTAGATCCCACATGTGAGGATGAGATATCACCTATTGAGAGTTCTTGAGTAGTGTGACTAGATTTTCACTAGACTCGGTCTCCTTTCCTATAACCCAGAGATGTCTGACATAGTATGTAGTAGAGTCATAGTAGCTATGTTTGTTCTCTTCTAGAACAAAGTGAGATACTTGACTAAGGACCAAGTCAACTAGGACTCGATGAGTAGTCTTGTATACAGGGACACCTGAGAGTTGTATCTAGACTAGTGACAGTGAGCCGTGCAGCTCAATAGCCTATACTTGTACCTAGTAGGAGACTCATAGCACACCTTAGGATGGCTATAAGACCAGAAATAGAGTTTCTGAAAGTACATGTAGTTGACTTGTCACATAGATGAGGATCAAATAGGTAGATATTAGTACTTGCAATACTCTAGATTATCTGCTTGACCAACCTAGTAGGCCCTTAGGGGTGACCTAGGATTTTTTGTCGAGTTAGTAGTAGGGATCATAACAGAAGAGAATGATGATGGTAATGTCAAAATAGTCACAGATAGATTATAATCAGAATGTTTGATATTGACAGCATCACAAGCAGAACTCGTCATGTCGGTGCAACTATAGCTAGTGAGGATGTACATGACAATTGAAGAGTAGAGGATACAAGTGATGTGTGTAATGATCCGCCCAAACTGGACCAGGTGCTACCTAAAAATATAATTGACGTAACGATAATATTCCATAACATGAATTGAAAAACAACATATAAGTCTCTGGCAATATATAATATAAATCAAAACAATAAATCATATTCTCTAAAATATAAAATGACCATCCCACAGTCTCAGACCGTTTCCCATAGCTACATTTATAACACAAGAGAATAATAAGGAAGTCCAATTTTTATTATCCATTCACCAACCTGAGTCACTTTTAGTCTTCAAACCAAAGCTGCTCCCCTGCGGAGGCAATTCCACATTAGTGATAAAACCACTAAGCCGCATAATTTAATGAAACAAGTCAATAAAATTCCCATTATTCTTTTAAGAGTCTTTTAGTTGTTATGAACCTATGTCGGGCTTGTTATATGCTAGGAGGGGTGGCCACCCCATCCAGCTACCATCCCATGCATGCTCACACACGCTACGTGGCCCACGGCCTGTAGTTACAAATGTTTGCCATTGACTCACCCTCTTGGTATCACAAGTGCATAATGAGCCGTCTTCCCCATTGCGCCTTGTTACCCCTTTTGGCATGGGGACAGGTGTTCAATCTTTCAGGGGTGCTGCCTTGTGCCAAATTGAGTCGACCCTGGTTGTGTTTCGGTGCATGGTGGTCAGATACCAAGTCGACCAAGACTCCAGCATAGTAATTTTAACGGTGCGGCCTTGTGTCAGACTGAGTTAATTCCTTGTCCCTGGTTGCACACGGTGCATGGTGATCGAATCTAGGCTCAGGCCGACCAGGGTTGCCAATAAGGGAAATTACAACATTTCAAATAATTATACGGACCTGGATAGTTTATAAGTGAACTTGCAGCTGTGACCAACGATCCTAATTTGAACGAGAACATAAAATTATACATAAGTATAATTTTATTCGAGGAGAAATGCATGCAACTAAATGTCTAATATATATATCATTTAAAAAATATTATATATTAAATTGTTAACAAATCTAGTGAGATAATTAATTATTCATGTGGCATAATCATTTAAGCCCTACTTTACATTCTAAATTAATTATCCAAATCATAATTAATACTTAACAATTGATAAAATAATTATTAATTGATAACAAATATTTAATTACTATTATTAGTATATTTTCCTTTGAGATGATAATTACTTAACCACGATCTTGATAATTTAGTTTACGGTTATAATTTCTAGTCGCTATCATTATTAATAGTAATTTAATTAATTAAGTCATTCGATTGAATTAAATAAATTAATTTGCATTATTATAAATTAAAGATATACTAATACAAATACTTTAATTTATTCCACTCAATAAAGTTTCAAACTCTATTTATTTTTATTATGCTATTTAGGTTCGATGCTTATGATATTTTTACTCGATTATAGTTTAATAACCCATTTTCTACATTACTGACTCGTTATTAAAATAATCACTTTATTTACCAAATATTAAATTTAATATGATAAAGGTAAAATCTTTATTTTATTACTCACTTATAGCCATCCGATTTTATTTAATCACTTGTAGTACGTCGATTAATTATCGACTGCTTATCATTACCATATTTTTATTACTCGTGGCGATTTCATACAACAACTAATTAGTTTAGTAACTTTACCCATAACCTACTTTGGGCCAGGTCATTACAGGTGGTATCAGAGCAACCCGGTTCCATGTTAGATGGTGGGCTGTACTAGGGACGTTGGCTAGGCTGCCGGTCACAAGCCAAAAAGGTCGTGGGCTAGTGCTAGCAATGGGCTGGACTAGGGACGTTGGCTAGGCTGCCGGTCACGAGCCAGAAAGGTCAGTGGGCTAGTGCTAGCAACGGGCTGGACTAAGGACGTTGGCTAGGTTGCCGGTCACGGGCCAGAAAGGTCGTGGGCTGGGGCTAGCAACGGGCCAAGTATAGGCATTTCGGGGACAAAATTTCCTAAGGTGGGTGGATTGTAAGATCCCTCAACTTAGTTCCACATCTAATACCTACTGGGAAAAGATCTTGTTTATAAGAGAGAATGGACTTTAGATCTTTAACTTGGGTTAACCATTTTAAAGAAATGACTTAGGCCCCTTACGTTGCACTTTGGGCCGGGTCGTTATAGGGTAATTGAATCAGCTACAATGTCAGGAATCTTGTCCAACATTTTATTCAGCTCCTCATCACCCATTTGTGCTAGCTTAACATGATCAACTAAATCATTGGAAACAACCAAATCTGCTAGTAAGCCTGTTAGTTGCTCCACCGGGTAGATAGCTACAACTTTTGTTGAGATGGCCCAAAATCTAGCTAGTTGCTAACTTTTGTCCACTTTGCCCTTCCGACTCAATGTGCTGGCTACCACATTCACTTTCCCTTAATGGTATAAGATTTAGAAGTCGCAGTCCTTCAAATATTCTGTCCACCGCCTCTGTCAAAGGTTAAGGTCATAGTGGTCAGTGAAGACTTCAAACTGGGCTCCATACAAGTAGTGTCTCCAAGTCTTTAGGGCAAAAACCACTGCTACCCGTTCCAACTCATGGGTTGCATAATTTTGCTTATGAATCTTCAAGTGACGAGAGGCATAGGCCACCACCTTACCTTTTTGCATAAGGACGCATCCTAAACCCAACTGAGACGCATCACTGAAGACTACGAATCCTTCATTACCATTTGGCAGGATGAAGACTGGTGCAGTTGTTAAACTCTTCTTTAGAGACTGAAAACTCTCCTCACACTTACTATTCCATTCAAACTTGACCCCCTTCCTTGTGAGTTTGGTCATTGGCGATGCTACTAAGGAGAGGTGTTTAATGAATTTCCTATAGTAACCCGCTAAACAAAGGAAGCTTCTGATATCAGTGACTGACTAAGGAGAAGTCTTTAATGAATTTCCTATAGTAACCAGTTAAACCAAGGAAACTTCTCATATCAGTGACTAACTTAGGTTGTGGCCAATCAGTAACTGCTTTCACTTTTGATGGATCCACTACAATTCCAGCCTTTAAGACAATATGACCAAGGAAATTTACCTCCCTCATCCAGATTCACACTTTGAGAGCTTGGCGAACAGTTGATGTTCTCTAAAAACTTGAAGAGTAACAGACAGATGCTTCGCATGCTCTTCTTCATTATTTGAATAGACCAGAATGTCATCCACAAATATGATAATAAACTTGTCCAGGTATGTGTGGAATATTGTTTTCATGAGTGACATAAAGGCCGCTGGTGCATTTGTTAGACCAAAAGGCATAACCAGAAAGTCGTAGTGTCCATATCGATTTGGGAAAGCCATTTTCTGTATGTCTGACTCCTTTACTTGCAACAGGTGATAATCAGACCGCAAGTCTATCTAAGAAAATATTCCAGTTGTTTTTAGCTGATCAAACAAGTCATCAATCCTCGATAAGGGGTACCGATTCTTGACTGTCACTTGATTGATTTTTTGATAGTCAATACACAGTCGAAGTGATCCATCTTTCTTCTTCACAAAAAGAACAGAGGCTCCCCAGGGTCAAGTACTTGGTCTAATGAAGCCTATCTGCAACAGCTCTTCTAGTTGACTCTTTAACTCCTTGAGTTCTGCTGGTGCCATATGGTATGGTGCTTTAGAAATTGGTGTTGTTCCAGGTTCTAAGTCAATGGTGAACTCCACTGCCCGCATAGGAGGTAACCTTGGAAGTTCTTTAGGGAATAGATCGGGAAACTCTGCTACCACAGGAATCATGGAGAACTCTTTGGGCTTTGACTCGAAGTCAGCTGAGTTAGCTAAAAAGTCTTTACAACTCTCACCAAATAATGGGCAGTCGTGTTGTTTGGTTAGGATAGCTGCCACAAATTCTGCCCACGTGATGGAAGAAATTTCACGTCGATGGAATGTGGTTTTTTCCAAGGATTTCCACCAGTAAGATGCTTCCTCCTGAAGCATGCATGTTGCCAACCTCACTTGATGGTGGTGGGGCAAAGATAGAGCCCTAAACATTTTTTCGGTAATGTCAATCCAGCTTTCCGCCTTTGTTGGATCTATCCCTCCAACTAAAAGTTCAACGCCATTCTTCCTGAACTTTTCCATAGTGTAACAGTCACTATTATCAACAGCTGGAGGCACCACTTGTCGGACTACCGGTGGCATTGGGTTTGGACGCTACCCTTGCTCACCCGGGTCTGCTAACCCTGCCCACCGTTGGATACTCCCCTGACCACCATCTGGGGTGATTCTGGGACCCGCTACCGAGTTTGAGGCTCCATGCCCTGCTACCACTCCCGGTAACCGCTGAACAATATTTTGAACCTCAGAATTTGTATTTTCTGAAGCCTGCACCAGTCCGTGTATGGCTGTCAGGATTTGAGCGAATACATTCTTGGTGTGCGCATTGGGCGGAGTAGCTTGGTTTGACTTTCAATGAGTGCCTACCATCTATAAAGTCGAACCATCATGGTTCATTAGTTTTTTTTGTGTCAGTTATGACTTAGGTTTATTAGCGAATGAATTTGTCAATTAATAGCACAACACAGTGGGAAAATATAATTATTGGACTTTTCAACAAGGAGCTTGAGTCATAAAATGTGAGCTAGTGGGAAACTTGGATCTGATAAAACAAGTAACGACCGGCCCGAACCGGATCGGGTGTTACTTAAAAATATAGCTAATGTAAACGTAGCATTCCAGAACATGAATTTAAATACAACAAATAAATCTTGCAACACATAATATAAATCATAACAATAAATCATGTTCTCTAAAATATAAAATAACTGTCCCACAGTCTCGGACCGTTTCCCATGGCCAAATTTATAACAAGAGAGAATAATAAGGAAGTCAAATTTTTATTATCAATTCACCATACCTAGGTTGGTAAAAGAACCACCAACCACAGTTCTATTCTTCAGTCCAATGCTGCTTACCTACGGAGGCAATTCCGCGTTAGTGATAAAACCACTAAGCCGCATAATTAAATGAAACAAGTCAATATTATCCCTATTATCATTTCGCTTGTTTTTATTATTATTATTACACAAGTCTTTAGTAATTATCTCCTAGGTCATTCTGATTAGTAATTTCTCTCTATGGACATTTTGACATTAGTAAAAGTCATCTCCCAGATCATTCTGAGATTAGAAATTGTCTCCCAGCTCATTCTAAGATTCGGTGGTCTCCCAATTCATTTTGAGATTAGTCATGGTCTTCCAGTTCATTCTGAGATTAAAAATTGTCACCCAACTCATTCTGAGATTAGGTGGTCTCCCAATTCATTTTAAGATTAGTCATGGTCTCCCAGTTCATTCTGAGATTAGAAATTGTCTCCCAGCTCATTCGGAGATTAGGTGGTCCCCCATTTCATTTTGAGATTAGTCGTGGTCTCCCAGTTCATTCTGAGATTAGAAATTGTCTCCCAGCTCATTCTGAGATTAGGTGGTCTCCCCATTCATTTTGAGATTAGTCATGGTCTCCCAGTTCATTCTGAGATTAGAAATTGCCTCCCATCTCATTCTGAGATTAGGTGGTCTCCCAATTTATTTTGACATTAGTCATGGTCTTCCAGCTCATTCTGAGATTAGAAATTGTTTCCCAGCTCATTCTGAGATTAGGTGGTCTCCCAATTCATTTTGAGATTAGTCATGGTCTCCCAGTTCATTCGGAGATTAGAAATTGTGTCCCAGCTCATTCTGAGATTAGTGCCGACAAGGCTACTCGTTTGGGAAAATACAACATTTCATATAGTTATACCAGTTTCGGGAAATACAACATTTTATATAATTATACCAGTTTTGGAAAATACAACATTTCAAATAATTATACGAAAACACATAGTAATTTTAAAGGTGTGGCCTCGTGTCGGTCTGAGTCAATTCCTTGACCCCGATTGCGTTACATCGCATGGTGGTCAAATCTAGGCTTAGGCAGACCAGGATTGCCAACAAGGGAAAATACAACATTTCCAATGATTATACGTACAATACAACATTTCAAAAAATTATACAGACACACATAGTAATTTTAAAGGTGTGGCCCTTGGTCGGCCTGAGTCAACACCTGTAACGACCCGCCCGAACCGGACCGGGTGTTACTTAAAAATATAGTTAATGTAAATGTAACATTCTTGAACATGAATTTAAATACAACAAAAAAACTCGGAGCATATAATATAAATTATAACAATAAATCATGTTCTTTGAAATATAAAATAACTATCCCACAGTCGCAGACCATTTCCCATAGCCACATTTATAACACAAGAGAATAATTAAGGAAGTCCAATTTTTATTATCGATTCACCATACCAAGGTTCGTGTTCGGGCGCGGGTTCGTCCGCTGGTGCGGGTTAGAGTGTTCCCGCGTCGGGTTGGAAGGGTTCGGTGGGACCGAGGCGCCCTTGCCGCGCAAAGAGACAGCGTGAATGAGACTAAAGAGTCACAAGTATCCAAGGGATGGCGATTTCCAATCCTAATTATTCATTTCCATAGACATATCATGCTTGAATGCATGAAAATTGCAACTGCAATGCTGCTTCAACTTCAGAAGGGAAAGATTGTCTTCCTCCTCTGGATTGCAATAACTCCTCCAAGGCGTCTCCTTCAATGGCGTCCTTAGTTGCAGCAGGGTGGATTTCAGCAACTCCTTTAATCAGCAAGACAGCAACATGACATTTCCTTCCCCTTGCTTCTTCTCCAATGGCAGCAACAAGCAAGGATGGAGGAGTAGGGCGTCCTCCTCCTAGCAGCAACAAGCAAGGATGGAGGCAATGGCAGCAACAAGCAAGGATGGAGGAGTAGGGCGTCCTCCTCCTAGCAGCAACAAGCAAGGATGGAGGCAATGGCAGCAACAAGCAAGGATGGAGGAGTAGGGTGTCCTCCTCCAGCAGCAGCAGCCTGGGCGTGGAACACCGTCTTCCAGCAAAAAGACAGAGTCTTCTACTTCGTCAAGTGGCTCCTTCTTTAAGTAGTAATGCATGGCATCTCTTTCTTCTAGCCTCCATTGCAGCCAGATCCCCCCTTTGTAGCAGCAACAGGCGTCCTCTTTTATAGCAAGTAGCAACAACTTCGTCTTCTTCAATGGCAGCTTCGTCTTCTTCAATGGCAGCTTCGTCTTCTTCAATGGCAGCTTCGTCTTCTTCAATGGCAACTTCGTCTTCTTCAATGGCAACTTCGTCTTCTTCAATGGCAGCTTCGTCTTCTTCAATGGCAGCTTCGTCTTCTTCAATGGCAACTTCGTCTTCTTCAATGGCAGCTTCGTCTTCTTCAATGGCAACTTTGTCTTCTTCAATGGCAACTTCGTCTTCTTCAATCTCGTGGACCCCTTTCCCTCCTTCCGAATAAATCTCACGTATCTTATTTCTATTAAGTTAGGCATAACCACGGGTTCAACCACGACTGGCTGGGTTAACCGTCATGATTGAGCCGAGGGGTGCGGTGACAAATTTGGACGAACAGTTGGTAAAAGAACTACCAACCACACATCTATTCTTCAGTCCAATGCTACTCACATGAGGAGGCAATTCTGCGTTAGTGATAAAACCACTAAGCCGCATAATTAAATGAAACAAGTCAATATAATCCCTATTATCATTTCACTCGTTTTTATTATTTTTATTACTAAAGTCTTTAGTAATTATCTCTCAGGTTATTTTGAGATTAGTAATTTGTCTCTCAGATCATTCTGAGATTAGTAAAAGTCGTCTCCCAGCTCATTCTGAGATTAGAAATAGTCTCCCAGCTCATTTTGAGATTAGGTGGTCCCCCAATTTATTTTGAGATTAGTCATGGTCTCCAAATTCATTATGAGATTAAAAATGGTCTCACAGCTCATTCTGAGATTAGGTGGTCTCCCAATTCGTTTTGAGATTAGTCATGGTCTCCCAGTTCATTTTGAGATTAGAAATTGTCTCCCAGCTCATTCTGAGATTAGTGCCGACAAGGCTACTCGTTTGGGAAAATACAACATTTCATATACTTATATACTAGTTGGGGGAAATACAACATTTTATATAATTATACCAGTTTCGGAAAATACAACATTTCAAATAATTATACGACCACACATAGTAATTTTAAAGGTGCGGCCTCGTGTCGGTCTAAGTCAATTCCTTGACCCCGATTGCGTTACATTGCATGGTGGTCGAATTTGGGCTCAGGCCGACCAGGGCTGCCAACAAGGGAAAATACAACATTTCCAATGATTATGCGTACAATACAACATTTCAAAAAATTATACAGACACACATAGTAATTTTAAAGGTGCGGCCCTGGTCGGCCTAAGTCAACACTTGTAACGACCTGCCCGAATCGGACCGGGTGTTATTTAAAAATATAGTTAATGTAAATGTAACATTCTTCAACATGAATTTAAATACATCAAAAAATCTCGCAGCATATAATATAAATTATGACAATAAATCATGTTCTCTGAAGTATAAAATAACTGTCCCACACTCTCGGACCGTTTCCCATAGCCACATTTATAACACAAGAGAATAATAAGGAAGTCCAATTTTTATTATCAATTCACCATACCAAGGTTGGTAAAAGAACCACCAACCACACTTCTATTCTTCAGTCCAATGCTACTCACCTGCGGAGGCAATTTTGCGTTAGCGATAAAACCACTAAGCCGCATAATTAAATGAAACAAGTCAATATAATCCCTATTATCACTTCCCTCGTTTTTATTATTTTTATTACAAAAGCCTTTAGTAATTATCTCTTAGGTCATTTTGAGATTAGTAATTTGTCTCTCAGATCATTCTGAGTTTAGTAAAAGTCGTCTCCCAGCTCATTCTGAGATTATTAATCATCTCCCAGCTCATTTTGAGATTACGTGGTCTCCCAATTTATTTTGAGATTAGTCATGGTCTCCCAATTCATTATGAGATTAGAAATTGTCTCACAGCTCATTCTGAGATTAGGTGGTCTCCCAATTCATTTTGAGATTAGTCATGGTCTCCCAGTTCATTCTGAGATTAGAAATTGTCTCCCAGCTCATTCTGAGGTTAGGTGGTCTCCCAATTCATGTTGAGATTAGTCGTGGTCTCCCAATTTATTCTGAGATTAGAAATTCTCTCCCAGCTCAACTGAGATTAGGTGATCTCCTAATTCATTTTGAGATTAGTCATGGTCTCCAAGTTCATTCTGAGATTAGAAATTATCTCCCAGCACATTCAGAGATTAGGTGGTCTCCCAATTCGTTTTGAGATTAATGCCGACAAGGCTACCGGTTTGGGAAAATACATCATTTCATATAGTTATACCAGTTTAGGGAAATACAATATTTTATATAATTATACTTGTTTGGGAAAATACAATATTTCAAATAATGATACGGACAATACAACATTTCAAATAATTATACAAACGCACATAGTAATTTTATAGGTGCTGCCCCATTTTGGACTGAGTCAATTCCTTGACCTTGATTGCGTTACAGCGCATGGTGGTCGAATCTGGGCTTAGGCCGACCAAGGCTGCCAACAAGTAAAAGTACAATATTTCAAATGATTATACGGACCTGGATATTTCAAATTCGTAGCTGCGACCACCGATCCTAATATGAACGAGAACATAAAATTATACATATGTATAATTTTATTCGAGTAGGAATGCATGCAGCTAAATATCTAATATATATATTATTTTCAAAAATATTAAATTTTAAATTATCAACAAATCTAGTGAGATAATTAATTATTCATGTGACATAATTATTTAAGTCATACTTTACATTTAAATTAATTATCTAAATTATAATTAACACTTAACAAATAATAAAGTAATTATTAATTCATAAACAAGTATTTAATTATTATTAATAGTATATTTTCTTTTTAGATAATAAAGTTTTGTACAATAATTAATTAGTTTAGTAACATTAACAATAACCTATTAAAATATTTATTTTAAAAGATTTATTACGAGTTCTGTAAAGACCCGAAAATTTATATATATATATATATATATATATATATATAACAATAATAATAAAAAATAACGTTCGACGCGGTGTGATCGAACATGGAAAAAATTCGTTAGCTGGTTAAGTATGAATTACCCGGTTAATTGAAAAGTAATTTCTAACCGGACGATTCTAGTTGAATCGGTCGAGTCGACCACATTATAACGTTCGACGCAGTGGGATCGAACATGGAAAAAAATTCATTAGCTGGTTAAGTATGAATTACCCGGTTAATTGAAAAGTAATTTCTAACCGGACGATTCTAATTGAATCGGTCGAGTCGACCACATTACTTATCCATTTAACTATTTAAGTGAACTAAACCATGTACCCATTTAAGAGGTATGTTAAGTGAAATGGTTAAGTGAACCGTGTTGATTACCCAATTACCCGGTTAAAGGAATTACGGTGGTGGGGTGTTTCCACATACCCTACCCGTCATCTTATTCTTGATAAAAGGAGAAGGGGAGGGCGTCATCTACATCTTTTTCCTCCTTGGACAGACGCTGGTTTTCCTCCTTTGCTCAGGTAATTTCTTTTCCTTTCTTTTTCTTCTATTGCATGCATACACATGTTGCATAAATCATAAACATGATAAACATAAGAATCAAATGAGAAATCAACAAGGGAAGAAGAAAACCAGGAGGACGTCTTGCTGTTTTTGCAATAGAAACAACACCATCTTCCATCCTTGTGAGTTGGGTTGACGTGCTGGAAGTAGGGAGTGCTCCCAGCGGTGCGGCTGGCTGGACGGAGTCACCTTGGGTGGCCGAGTCAGACCATCGGGGAGGGATGTAAATCAGGAACATGAAGGGAGACTAGGTTGGTGTTGCCATGGGTGGTGTTGCTGGCCAGACGTGGATCCGCCATGGAAAGGGCAGACTGGTCGTCACTTGGGGTGGTGCTGGTCGTCACCTTGATGGGGCAGGACATGGTCGCCATGGCTGCTAGTCGACCACCATGAATGGTGAAATTAAGGTCCCCATGTAGGGTGTAGTCCGAGTTCTATGAGATAGCAGCGGATAAAGATTGGATCTTTGGGGTTTTTTTCAATAGGATCAGTGGGGTAGGTAGAATATGGGGTCTGAAATTGGGTGGAAGGAAAAGAAGACATGTTGGTCGGGTGCTGTTTATGTGGCTGACTAGAGTAGTCGCCATGGGTCTGGTCGGGTGCTGTTTATGTAGCCGACTAGGGAGACGCTGCCATGGGTCATGGGCTGATTATGTGACCGACATGGAGTCACCATGGTCAGGTCGGGGTTGCTGATTGGGTAGCCGGAAGAGGGTCGCCAAGGACTGGTTGAGGGTTGCCATGTGGTGGCCAAGTTGGAGACGCCATAGCAGCAAATGGAGGCTGCCACGTTACTGGTTGGTCGCCATGCATGGTGAGAATACCGGCTTTCGCTGGTTGACTACAATAAAGCTGGGAGCTTTGGGGTCGTTACATGAATTGTTAAAGTAGAATGACAACCAAGTAAGTATGGGGCATTGTAATAATTAAATTATCAATTAGATAATGAGGATTTGAATGGGGATAATTAATAATTAAGTATCATTAGAATTGCTGAAAATTTAATAAGAAATGAAGACTAACATGAACTAATTACATCATTTAAAATTCATAGTATATCAATCATGTAGTTGCATGTAGGTTCATGAAAAATAAAATTATACTAATGTATAATTTTATGCCCTCATTCAGATTAGGGTTAGCGGATCACGGTCAGACAAAATCACAAGTCAGGTACGTATAATAGGTAGAACATCGTATTTTCTTTGTTGATAGCCTAGGTCGGCCTGAGCCCAGATTCCTCAGTCCGACACGGGGTCGTAGTATGTGCGTAAATTGTGTAATGCATCGACATTGTTTTGGAGTAGTGACAGCCGCCCCATAAAACGGCTACGGCCGGGGTGAGTGAGGCACAACGATTCCTCCATCGCACTGGAGTGCAGTGATAGCCTCCCCATAAAAAGGCTACGGCCGGGGTGTGTGAGGCACTGGCACTAGAGTTGGCAGTGAGCGCTTCCCCACAAATGGGGCATAGCATTCACTTGAGTGCAGTGATAGCCTCTCCATAAAAATGCTACGGCCGGAGTGTGTGAGGCACTGACACTAGAGTTGGCAGTGAGAGCTTCCCCACAAACGGGGCATAGCAATCACCTGAGTGCAGTGATAGCCTCCCCATAAAAAGGCTACGGCCGGGGTGTGCAAGGCACTTGCACAGGAGTGTAGTGATAGCCTCCCCATAAAAAGGCTATGGTCGGGGTGTGCGAGGCACTGGCACTAGAATTGGTAGTGAGAGCTTCCCCACAAACGGGGCATAGCAATTACCTGAGTGCAGTGATAGCTTCCCCACAAAAAGGCTACGGCCGGGGTGTGCGAGGCACTGGCACTAGAGATGTTAGTGGTAGCCTCCCCGCAAAAGGGCTACGGTCGGGGTGTGCAGATCATAGCGGATACCTCCTCCGCAATGTTTTGGAGTATAGCGGAATCGCTCCACCGCATATTAAAATAAACATAAGGAAATGGTGGAATGTACTTGATTTGTTTTATCTATTATACTACTTAGTGTTGTAATCACTAACGCGGAATTGCCTCTGCAGGTGTGTAGATACGAAATTAGGTGATTGTCAACCGGAGCATGGAGCAAAATAAATATGAGGACTCCTTTTATTATTTATTTGAGAAATAAGTGTGGCTACTTGGAAATAGTCTAAGACTGTGGGATTTTTATATGTTTTGTTAAATAAAAATGTTAGACATATTTGCTTAATTGTGAGTAACACTTGGCTAGCTAGGCCCACAATGTTGTGAAAAATGGCGGGTCGTTACAAGTTAATATTATTTTTTAACTCGAGTCGGTATCGAGTCAACCCACATTTACAAAACTGCCAACCTCCTTCTTCTTCTTCTTCTTCTTCCTGTCCCCATTCTTCTCTTCTCCAAAAATAGGTTCGTCCTTCTCCTCCTACCCTTACCTTGGCACCCAATTGAACCACCATTTAAACATCCCAACAAAGCATCAACAACAAGATAAAATCAGCAAGCGAGGATGCCTCTTGTGCGTGTTTTACAGCTGCGATCCAAGACGCTGTCCTGCACCGAACCAGGCATGTTCCTCTTCTCCCAGCCTCAAGACCCCTCCTTTCTTGCACGTTGCTCCAATTCAGATGTTCCATGACCTCAGGCTGGCCTCAAAACATGAAAGATTGGCCACCTTTGGATGTTGCATGGAGTATGGTCGTTCTCCCCACTTCTGCACGTTGCTGCCATGAATTCCGGCGAGAAGGTGGTTTGTAGTGGATTATTCCAGCGCCCTGAACTACTATGATGGAAACCATGATGCTGTCAATGAAGCACAACCGGCGTTTACCCCTCTAAAGCTTCTATTACAGCATCAATTGCAGCAGAACGTCGCCACTTCCGTCACCCTTGCAACTCCTCCCCCTCACAGCTGCAATTCCGCCACCCATTGGAAAACCAGGGACATGGTGAGCCCTCTCTTCGACCCAGCAGCAAGAGAGGTCGTCGGGTTGTGAGGGACTGCCTTGCAATGGTTCTTACGGTCACCAATCTTGCCAAAGTTTCAGGCTACTCGGCCATGGATGGGATTCCAATTTCAGTTAAGTTTATTTCTTTTCTTGTTGATTTACAACTTTAAATCCCATGATTAACAAGCTTACTATCAATTAAAAATATGCATGCAAAAATCCTAATGTAAAAGAAATAAGAAAAGGGACGAGATACTCACGCAGCAATGAGGAAAGTGCCTGGGATGGAGAGGAGAAGAAGGAGTGGACCCTGTAACGACCGGCCCGAACAAGACCGGGTGTTACATAAAAATATAGTTAATGTAAATGTAACATTCTAGAACATGAATTTAAATACAACAATTAAGTCCCGCAACATATAATATAAATCATAACAATAAATCATGTTCACTAAAATATAAAATAAGTGTCACACAGTCTCGGATCATTTCTCATAGCCACATTTATAACACATGAGAATAATAAGGAAGTACAATTTTTATAATCGATTCACCATACCTAGGTTGGTAAAAGAACCACCAACCACACTTCTATTCTTCAGTCTAATGTTGATCACCTGCAGAGGCAATTCCGCATTAGTGACAAAACCACTAAGCCGCATAATTAAATGAAACAAGTCAATATAATCCCTATTATCATTTCACTCGTTTATTATTATTATTACACAAGTCTTTAGTAATTATCTCTCAGGTCATTCTGAGATTAGTAATTTGTCTCTCAGGTCATTTTGAGATTAGTAAAGTCGTCTCCCAACTCATTCTAAGATTAAAAATCGTTTCCCAGCTCATTTTGAGATTAGGTGGTCTCCCAATTCATTTTGAGATTAGTCATGGTCTCCCAGTTCATTCTAAGATTAGAAATCATCTCCCAGCTCATTCTGAGATTAGTTAGTCTCCCAATTCATTTTGAGATTAGTCATGGTCTCTCAGTTAATTCTGAGATTAGAAATTATTTCCCAGCTCATTTTGAGATTAGGTGGTCTACCAATTCATTTTGAGATTAGTCATGGTCTCCTAGTTCATTCTGAGATTAGAAATTGTTTCCTAGCTCATTCTGAGATTATTGCCGACAAGGCTACCGGTTTGGAAAATACAACATTTCACATATTTATACCAGTTTGGGGAAATACAACATTTTAAATAATTATACCAGTTTTGGAAAGTACAACATTTTAAATAATTATGCGGACAATACAACATTTCAAATAATTTTACGGATCCACATAGAAATTTTAAAGGTGCGACCCCGTATCGGACTAAGTCAATTCCTTGACCCCGATTACGCTACAGCGCATAGTGGTCGAATTTGAGCTCAGGCCGACCAGGGCTGCCAATAAGGTAAAGTACAACATTTTAAATGATTATACGGAACTGGTTATTTCGAATTCGTAGTTGGGACCAATGATCCTCATCTGAACGAGAATATAAAATTATACATAACTATAAATCTATTCGAGTAGAAATGCATGCAACTAAATGTCTAATATATATATCATTATTAAAATTTTGACAACATATCATGTAACAATTCAAAAATATTAAATATTAAATTCTCAACAAATCTAGTGAGATAATTAATTATTCATGTGATATAATCATTTAAGTCCTTCTTTACCTTTTAAATTAATTATCTAAATCATAATTAATACATAATAGTTGATAAAATAATTATTACTAATAAACAAGTATTTAATTTTGCCTTTACGGTGATAATTACTTAACTCCGATCTTGATGATTTAGTTGACGGTTATAATTTTTAATCACTATTATTATTTACAACAATTTAATTAATTAAGTTATTCAATCAAATTATTTAAAATAATTTGTATTATTTTAATTCATAAATATTATTAATATAATTATTTTAATTTCTTCGACTCTATAAAGTTTCAAACTTTATTTATTTTCATTATGTTATTTAGGTTCGACGCGAGTGATTTCTACCCGACTATAGTTTAATAACTCATTTTCTATATTACTGACTCTTTATTAAAATAATCACTTTGTTTACCTAATATTAAATTTAATATGGTAAAAGTAAAAATTTTATTTTATTAATTACTTATAACCATCAGACATAATAATTTATAGTACACGAATTACTTATCACCAATTAATTACAATAGTGATTATATTACTCATGGATTACCCAATTTTTTATTTACGCCAATAACTATGTGCATTACATATATAACTTAGCAATTATTATTCATCCAAATCCCTAAGTTACTTGAATTATACCACTACGACCAGCAATAACAGGTACTACGACATTCCCCAAACAAAAGAAGAAACCAGCAACCCTAGACACAACAAGCATACTATAGAGAAAGGACAATCAACCACAAACTAGCAGTGCACGCCTTCATCAACAAGAGGGGAAGCAACTAGAACATATCAACATGCGCTCAACAAAACAACCAAACGACCCAAAGAAACCCCAGCAATTCATGCAACCAGAATCGACGAGACCCCATGCATAAGATGCTAGGGATCCTGCAATTCAGCCAGGCATGTCCAACAAAAAAACAATCAGGCGTTGCTACATGCACGACCTGATTTGGAAGCCACCGACTGAACCCCATGCCTACTTGACAAGGCACCGCAGAAAACACACCAAAACACAAGCCGAGAGCAAGGAAAACTAGGGGAGACGGGAAGGAGATGGTGGCGATCAGGCCAACATACAACCTTCTTCCCAAACAAAATGTGGGAAAACAGGAAGATGTGAAGAACGTCATCAACCCTACATCCTTACCATCAAAACCATGTATGCAAGAGTCCTAATGTAAAAGAAATAAGAAAAGGGATGAGATACTCACGTAGCAATGAGGAGGGTGCCTGGGACGGAGAGGAGACAAGGGAGTGGACGGCTAGGGAAAAGGATTTCCCACAATCTTCACAACTATATATATATATACAACTCAACGAGTCCCTCAATTAAATTCTTACACCCTACCCTACCGCCCATTCATGAATAGGTATCACTTGGCTAAAGTTCGTTCTCCCTTTTCCTTCCACTCACCAAGTCGTCACCCACCCAAGACCGGGGGTTTGGCCTTAGGTCGAACCATGACCGGTCGACTAATGATCATAATAATCGTAATGACAAATCATATCGATTCACCCGTACTTCACTTAACCGGGTAACCGGGTAAATAAATAGGTAAATAATAAAATATAATAACTAACCGGGTAAAGAATATAACGCGTTCGGTCCTTTCCGGACCGCATGCAGCGTCAAAAAAATTTTTTTTCTCACGGTCTTTACAATCTCCCCAACTTGGAGATATTTCGTACCCGAAATATCATAACGGCAATAGAACAATCATGATTAATTTTATTTATTTCTTCGGGATCAGTTCAAACTACTACAAATATAAACTCCTATGCCACAAATAGGCTAGGGTATTTCCTTGCCATTTCTTGTTCAGTCTCCCATGTAGCTTCCTCTGACCCCTGATTTTTCCACAATACTTTTACCAAAGGAATTTCCTTGTTCCTGAGTGTCTTTATTTATCTTGCCAAGATGCGGATCGACTTTTCCTCGTAGGTTAAATTTGATTGTAGCTCTAAGTCTTCAAAATTTGTGATGATATGATCCTCATCCCATACATATTTCTTTAGCATTGACACATGGAAAACATTGTGTACTCCAGCTAGGCTTGGTGGCAATGCTAATCTATATGCACAATTCCCAACTCGATCCAGGATTGGAAACGGTCCTATGAATCTTGGCTTCAACTTCCCTGAATATTTTAAATCTGATCACCCCCTTCGTAGGAGATGTCTTTAGGTACACAAACTCCCCAACTTGGAACTCTAGGTCCTTCCTTCGAGTATCAGCATAACTCTTTTGTCGATCCTGAGCTACCTTAAGTCTTTGCTGAATGAGTTTCACCTTTTCAGTTGCTTCCCTCACCATCTCTGGCCCGACTATAACTGCTTCGGTAGACTCCAGCCAGCACGATGGAGATCTACAGGGCCTACCATATAAGGCTTCAAATGGTGCCATCCCTATACTGGCTTGGTAAGAGTTATTGTAGGTGAATTCAGCTAAGGCTAAGTGTTTCTCCCAGTCACCTCCCCAGTCAAGAATGAAGCTCTTAACAAATCTTCCAAAGTTTGAATAGTCCTGTCACTCTGACCATCAGTTTGGGGATGATATGCTGTACTCAACTTAATTTGAGTTCCCATGGCTTTTTGGAAAGCTTCCCAGAAATGTGAGGTGAATAGGGGATCGCGGTCGAAGACTATCTCCTTTGGAATCCCATGTAATTTGACAATATTGTCAACATATAATCCTGCCAGGTATTCCGCCATTCTCATTGATTTCGTGGGGATGAAGTGAGCTACCTTAGTTAGTCGGTCCACAACTACCCATATGGAGTCATGCTTCTTTTGAGTTCTTGGGACCTTTGAAATAAAATCGCATGTGACACACTCCCATTTCCAAGTTGGTATTTCTAAAGGTTGCAATAGTCCTCCAGGTAGTTGATGTTGGGCTTTGATCTGTTGGCAAGTCTGACACTTAGAGACAAAATCCACAACATCCCTCTTCATCCCAATCCACCAGTAGGTTCGCTTTAAATCCTGATACATTTTAGTAACTCCAGGGTGTATCGAGAACTTTGAGCGATGAGCCTCCTCCAAGATATTCCGCCTCAGTGCATTATCCTTGGGTACACACAACCTTCCTCTAAATCTAATCACACTATTTGAATCAGCTACAATGTCAGGAATCTTGTCCAACATTTTATTCAGCTCTTCATCACCCATTTGTGCTAGCTTAACACGATCAACTAAATCATTGGAAACAACCAAATTTGCCAATAAGCCTGTTAGTTGCTCCACTGGGTTGATAGCTACCACTTCTGCTGACATGGCCCAAAGTCTAGCTAGCTACTGACTTTTGTCCACTTTGCCCTTCCGACTCAACGCGTCGGCTACCACATTCGCTTTCCCTGGATGGTATAAGATTTGGAAGTCGTAGTCCTTCAAATATTCTATCCACCGCCTCTGTTGAAGGTTAAGGTCATTCTGGGTGAAGATATACTTCAAACTCTGGTGGTCAGTGAAGACTTCGAACTAGGCTCCATACAAGTAGTGTCTCCAAATCTTCAAGGCAAAAACCACTGCTGCCAGTTCCAAGTCATGGGTTGCATAATTTTGCTCATGAATCTTCAATTGACGAGAGGCATAGGCCACCACCTTACCTTCTTGCATAAGGACGCATCCTAAACCCAACCGAGACGCATCACTGAAGACTACGAATCCTTCATTACCATTTGGCAGGGTCAAGACTGGTGCAGTTGTTAAACTCTTCTTTAGAGACTGGAAACTCTCCTCACACTTACTACTCCATTCAAACTTGACCCCCTTCCTTGTGAGTTTGGTCATTGGCGATGCTACTAAGGAGAAGTCTTTAATGAATTTCCTATAGTAACCCGCTAAACCAAGGAAGCTTCTGATATCAGTGACTGACTTAGGTTGTGGCCAATCAGTGACTGCTTTCACTTTTGATGGATCCACTACAATTCCAGCCTTTGAGACAATATGACCAAGGAAATTTACCTCCCTCATCCAGAAGTCACACTTTGAGAGCTTGGCGAACAGTTGATGTTCTCTTAGAACTTGAAGAGTAATAGACAAGTGCTTCACATGCTCTTCTTCATTATTTGAATAGACCAGAATGTCGTCCACAAATACGATAATAAACTTGTCCAGGTATGTGTGGAATACTGTGTTCATGAGTGACATAAAGGCCGCTGGTGCATTTGTTAGACCAAAAGGCATAACCAGAAACTCATAATGTCCATATCGAGTTCGGAAAGCTATTTTCTGTATGTCTGACTCCTTCACTCGCAACTGATGATAACCAAACCGCAAGTCTATCTTAGAAAATATTCTGGCTATTTTTAGCTGATCAAACAAGTCATCAATCCTCGGTAAGGGGTACCGATTCTTGACTGTCACTTGATTGATTTTTTGATAGTCAATACACAACCGAAGTGATCCATCTTTCTTCTTCACAAAAAGAACAGGGGCTCCCCAGGGTGAAGTACTTAGTCTCATGAAGCCTACCTACAACAACTCTTCTAGTTGACTCTTTAACTCCTTGAGTTTTGCTGGAGCCATATGGTATGGTGCTTTAGAAATTGGTGTTGTTCCAGGTGCTACGTCAACGGCGAACTCCACTGCCCACTTAGGAGGTAACCCTGGAAGTTCTTCTGGGAATACATCAGGAAACTCTGCTACCACAGGAATCATGAACAACTTTCTGGGTTTTGACTCTGACTCAACTAAGTTAGCCAAAAGGCGTTACAACCCTCACCAAACAATGGGCAGTCGAGTTGTTTGGGTAGGATAACTGCCACAAATTCTGCCCACGTGATGGAAGAAATCTCACGTCGATGGAAAGTGGTTTTCTCCATGGATTTCCACCAATAAGATGCTTCCTCTTGAAGCATGCATGTTGCCAATCTCACTTGATGGCGGTGGGGCACAGACAGAGCTCTAAACACCTTTTCGGTAATGTCAATCCAGCTCTCCGCCTTCACTAGATCGATCCCTCCAACAAATACCTCTGCTCCATTCTTCCTGAACTTTTCCACAGTGTAGTGGTCACTATCATCAACCGCTGGCGGCACCACTTGTCGTACTACCGGTGGCACTTGGTTTGGACGCTCCCCTTGCTCGCTCGGGTCTACTAACCCAGCCCACCCTTGGGCACTCCCCTGACAACCATCTAGGTTGATTCTGGGACCCGCTGCCAAGTTTGAGGCTCCATGCCCTGCTACCGCTCTCGATAACCGTTGAACAATATTTTGAACCACAGAATTTGTATTTTTTGAAGCCTGCGTTAGTCCCTGTATGGCCATTAGGATCTGAGCGAATACATTCTCGGTGTTCACATTGGGCAGAGTAGCTCAGTTTGACTGTCTACGAGTACCTACCATCAAAAACGTCGAACCATCATGGTTCATTAGTATTTTTTTGTTGTTGCAGTTATAACTTAGGTTTCTTAGCGAATGAATTTGTCAATTAATAACACAACACAATGGGAAAAGATAATTATTTGACTTTTCAACAAGGGACTTGAGTCATAAAATGTGAGCTAGTGGGAAACTTGACTCTGATACCACCTGTAACGACCCACCCGAACCGGACTGGGTGTTCCAGAACATGAATTTAAATACAGCAATTAAGTCCCGCAACATATAATAAAAATCATAACAATAAATCATGTTCACTAAAATATAAAATGACTGTCCCACATTCTCCGACCGTTTCCCATAGCCACATTTATAACAGAAGAGAATAATAAGGAAGTACAATTTTTATTATCGATTCACCATACCTAGGTTGGTAAAAGAACCACCAACCACACTTCTATTCTTCAGTCCAATGCTACTCACCTACGGAGGCAATTCCGCGTTAGTGATAAAACCACTAAGCCGCATAATTAAATGAAACAAGTCAATATAATCTTTATTATCATTTCACACATTTATTATTATTGTTATTACACAAGTCTTTAGTAATTATCTCTCAGGTCATTCTGAGATTAGTAATTTGTCTCTCAGGTCATTCTGAGATTTGTAAAAGTCATCTCCTAACTCATTCTGAGATTAGAAATCGTCTCCCAGCTCATTCCGAGATTAGGTGGTCTCCCAATTCATTTTGAGATTAGTCATGGTCTCCCAGTTCATTCTGAGATTAGAAATTGTCTCCCAGCTCATTCTGAGATTAGGTGGTCTCCCAATTCATTTTGAGATTAGTCATGGTCTCCTAGTTCATTCTGAGATTAGAAATTATTTCCCAGCTCATTCTGAGATTAGGTGGTCTCCCAATTCATTTTGAGATTAGTCATGGTATCCCAGTTCATTCTGAGATTAGGTGGTCTCCCAATTAATTTTGAGTTTAATCATGGTCTCCCAGTTCATTCTGAGATTAGAAATTGTCTCCCAGCTCATTCTGAGATTATGTGGTCTCCAAATTCATTTTGAGATTAGTCATGGTATCCTAGTTCATTCTGAGATTAGAAATTGTCTCCCAGCTCATTCTGAAATTAGTGCCGACAAGGTTACCGGTTTGGGAAAATACAACATTTCATATAGTTATACTAGTTTGGGGAAATATAACATTTTATATAATTATACAAGTTTGGGAAAATACAATATTTTAAATAATTATACGGACAATACAACATTTCAAATAATTTTATGGACCTACATAGAAATTTCAAAGATGCGGCCCCGTGTCGGACTGAGTCAATTCCTTGACCCCGATTGCGTTACAGTGCATGGTGGTCGAATCTGGGCTGAGGCCGACCAGGGCTGCCCATAAGGGAATGTACAAAATTTCAAATGATTATACGGACCTGGATATTTCGATCTCGCAGCTGCGACCAATGATCCTAATCTGAACGGGAATATAAAATTATACATAAGTATAATTTTATTCTAGTAGAAATGAATGCAACTAAATGTCTAATTTATATATCATTATTAAAATTTTGACCACATATCATGAACAATTCAAAAATATTAAATACTAAATTCTCAACAAATCTAGTGAGATAATTAATTATTCATGTGATATAATCATTTAAGTCCTACTTTACTTTTTAAATTAATTATTTAAAACATAATTAATACCTAATAGTTGATAAAATAATTATTACTAATAAACAAGTATTTAATTTTTCCTTTGTAGTGATAATTACTTAACCCCGATCTTGATGATTTAGTTCACGGTTATAATTTTTAATTATTATTATTATTTACAGCAATTTGATTAATTAAGTTATAAAATCAAATTATTTAAAATAATTTGTATTATTTTAATTTATATATATTATTAATACATTTATTTTAATTTATTTGAGTCTATAAAGTTTCGAACTTTATTTATTTTTATTATGTTATTTAGGTTCGACGCGAGTCATTTTTACCCGACTATAGTTTAATAACCTATTTTCTATATTACTGACTCATTATTAAAATAATCACTTTGTTTACCTAATATTAAATTTAATATGGTAAAGGTAAAATCTTTATTTTATTAATTACTTATAACCATCAGACATAATAATTTATAGTACACGAATTACTTATCACCAATTAATTACAACAGTGATTATATTACTCATGGATTACCCAATTTTTTATTTACGCCAATAACTATGTGCATTACATATATAACTTGGCAATTGCTATTCATCCAAATCCCTAAGTTACTTGAATTATACCACCACGACCAGCAATAACAGGTACACCAACATTCCCCAAATAGAAGAAGAAACCAGCAACCCTAGACCCAACAAGCATACTATACAAAAAGGACAATCGACCACAAACCAGCAGTGCTACTCACGACACCTTCATCAACACGAGGGACAGCAACTAGAACATTTCAACACGCGCTCAACAAAACAACCAAACGACCCAAAGAAACCACAGGAATTCATGCAACCAGAATCGACGAGACTGTAACGACCCGCCATTTGTCACAACATTGTGGGCTTAGCTGGCAAGCTGTTACTCAAAATTTAAGCAAATATGTCTAACATTTTTGTAAACAAAAACATATATAAAGATCCCATAGTCTTCGACCGTTTCCTAGTAGCCACACTTATTTCTTAAATAGTAAAAAAAGAAAGGAGTCCTCATATTTATTTTGCTCCATGCTCTGGTTGTCAATCACCTAATCTCGTATCTACACACCTGCGGAGGCAATTCTGCGTTAGTGATTACAACACTAAGTAGTATAATAGATAAAACAAAACAAGTACATTCCACTATTTCCTTAAGTTTATTTTAATATGCGGTGGAGCGATTCCACTATACTCCAAAACAATGCGGAGGAGGTATCCGCTCTGATCCGCACACCCTGGCCGTAACCCTTTTGTGGGGAGGCTACCACTACCGTCTCCACTGCCAGTGCCTCACACACCCCGGCCGTAGCCTTTTATGGGGAGGCTATCACTGCACTCCAGTGCGATTGAGGAATCAATGTGCCTCACTCACCCCGGTCGTAGCCTTTTTATGGGACGGCTATCACTACTCCAAACCAATGTCGACGCATTACACAATTTACGCACATACTGCGACCCAGTGTCGGACTAAGTCAATTCTTTGACCCCGGTTGCACTCGGTGCATGGTGGTCGAATCTGGGCTCAGGCCAACCTAGGCTACCAACAAGGAAAGTATGATGTTCTACCTATTATACATACCTGACTTGTGATTTCGTCTGACTATGATCCGTTAACCCAAATCTGAATAAGGGCATAAAATTATACATTAGTATAATTTTATTTTGCATGAACATACATGCAACTACATGACTAATATACTATCAATTTTAAATGATGTAATTAGTTCATGTTAGTCTTTATTTCTTATTAAATTTTCAGCAATTCTAATGATAATTAATTATTAATTATCCCCATCCAAATCCCCATTATCTAATTGATATTTCAATTATTAACATATCCCATACTGTAGTCTTTTTTATGTACCTTATATTCTAACTCAACTGCATCGAGTTCTCCTATATTGACCTGGTTGCCAACCCACTTTAACAATTCATGTAATGACCCCAAAGCTCCCAGCTTTATTGTAGTCAACCAACGAAAGTCGGTATTCTCACTATGCATGGCCACCAACCAGTAACGTGGCTGCCTCCATTTGCTGCTATGGCATCTCCAACTTGGCCACCACATGGCAACCCTCAACCAGTCCTTGGTGACCCTCTTCTGGCTACCCAATCAGCAACCCCAACCTAACCATGGTGACTCCATATCGGTCACATCATCAGCCCATGACCCATGGCAGCGTCTCCCTAGTCGGCTACATAAACAGCACCCAACCAGACCCATGGCCACTACTCTAGTCAGCCACATAAACAGCACCCAACCAACATGTCTTCTTTTCCTTCCAACCAATTTCAGACCCCATCTTCTACCTACCCCACTGATCCTATTGAAAAAAACCCCAAAGATCCAATCTTTATCCGCTGTTATCTCATGGAACGCGGACTACAGCCTACATGGGGACCTTAATTTCACCATTCATGGTGGCCGACCAGCAGCCATGGCGACCATGTCCTGCCCCATCAAGGTGACGACCAGCACCACCCCAAGTGACGACCAGTCTGCCCTTTCCATGGCGGATCCACGTCTGGCCAGCAACACCACCCAATCAACACCAACCTGGTCTCCCTACACTTCCTGATTTACATCTCTCCCCGCCGGTCTGACTCGGCCACCCAAGGCGACTCCGTCCGGCCAGCAGCACCACTGGGAACACTCCCTACTTCCAGCACGTCAACCCTACTCACAAGGATGGAGGATGGTGTTGTTGCTGCTGCTAAAACAGCAGGACGTCCTCCTGGTTTTCTTCTTCCCTTGTTGATTTCTCATTTGATTCTTATGTTTAACATGTTTATGATTTATGCAACATGTGTATGCATGCAACAAAAGAAAAAGAAAGGAAAAGGAATTACCCGAGCGAAGGAGGAAAGCCAGCATCTGTCCAAGGAGGAGAAAGATGTAGAAGACGCCCTCCCCTTCTCCTTTTACAAAGAATGAAATGACGGCTAGGGTTTGTGGAAACACCCTTTCACCGCAATTCCTTTAATCGGGTAATTGGGTAATCAATACGGTTCACTTAACCATTTCACTTAACCTCTTAAACGGGTACATGGTATGATTCACTTAAATGGTTAAATGGATAAATAATGTGGTCGACTTGACCGATTCAAGTAGAATCGTCCGGTTAGAAATTACTTCTCAATTAACCGGGTAATTCATACCTAACCAGCTAACGAAATTTTTTCCCCACGTTCGATTCCACCGCGTCGAACGTTATTATTATTATTATTATATATATATATATATATATATTTATTATATTTTATTTTTTTTCCTGGGTCTTCACAATCTCTCCAACTTAGAATTATTTTGTCCCCGAAATATCATAGCATAAATAGGATGTTCATATC
>JAURVB010002297.1:0-12256 GCA_033002965.1 Piper betle | reverse complement strand
GATTAAAATTAACTCAAAGAATAAGACTTTCAATGGCCTATATATACGCCACCAACATCATCTACGACTAACGTGGATAAACCAAACAATCTCCCCTTCACACATCGAGCAACCCCGAAACAACTATTATCATCTGGTAATCTCCCATTCATGAAACGGAACCCACATACTTGACAAACTCCCCTATTATCATGGGGAACCTATGAATGAAACTTTCACAGTCGGAATAAGCAAACACTAAAGCCAAGCAAGCTTTGATACCGTTGTTGGACCGATAGATGAAATTAAGGTTTCATAATTTTTGAAGTACTGTCCAAGAAACCACACTAAGGGGACATTAGTTGGGGAACAAAACGAAGTGCACTAGGCATTTGCAGGTAATTCCTAATTATACTTGTTTATTAAAACTAAATTGCATGATGAGAAAATAGATTTATGATTTTTATGTGAAATCTCTTATTTGTCAATGAAGACTATCCATTCAATTAATATTATTATGTTTTATTGTTCATTTTAAAAAGGAATGTAGAAAGGAGCCTTCCATCATTATCTAGATCCAACTGGCTTCTGATTATTTTATTACATTTGGAGTCCTCCTGGTTTATTATATTGGGAGTCAACATCAGACCTTGCTGGTGGAAGATGATATAAATTAATAGCCTAGCTGTTTATTGATAAATAGATTGTTCAGGTTCATATCCTGTGAGATCCCTCAACTTAATCCTACATCTAATACCTACTGGGAGAAGATCTTCTTTATAGGTGAGAATGAACTATAGATCTTTAACTTGGGTTAACCATTTTAAAGAAATGATCTTAAGCCCATTACGTTGCACTTTGGGCCGGGTCGTTACAGGTGGTATCAGAGCAACTTGGTTATGTGCTAGATGGTGAGCTGGACTAAGGACGTTGGCTAGGCTGCTGGTCATGGGCCAAAAAGGTCGTGGACTGGGTTAGCAATGGGCCAAGATTCGGGTGATGGCTAGGCTGCTGGTCATGGGCCAAAAAAGGTTGTGGGCTGGGGTTAGCAACGGCTAAGACTAAGTGACGTTGGCTAGGCTGTCGGTCACGGGCCAGAAAGGTCGTGGCTGGGGCTAGCAACAGGCCAAGTCATAGGCATTTTGGGGACGAAATTTCCTAAGATGGGTGGATTGTGAGATTCCTCAACTTAATCCCACATCTAATACCTACTGGGAGAAGATCCTCTTATAAGATCCTCTTTATAATTAAGAATGGACTATAAATCTCTAATTTGGGCTACCCATTTTAAAGAAATGACTTAGGCCCATTTTAAAGAAATCACCCAGGAGATCATTTGATAATTAATTATAGAACTTATTTCTACCATAACATTAATCTTGAAGATTTTAATTGTCAAAGTATCACTTTGATGAATTATTTAATTTAAATTATTTCTCTACTTCTTTGTTAATTTGAAAGGCTAGATTACTATAGCTTTTTATATTTTGTGAATGAAAAATATTGGATAATTATAATTTTTAACCAATTTAATATCATTGAGTTTATGATATATAAAGGGGAGAAAATTTTAACCATATATTCACCATTCATACGATGGACAAAACTTTAAAAATTTTGTTACAGGAGAATTTTATAAATTTAGTTAATAACTTCGTTATGGTAAAAAATTTTAAAATAGTAAATAACTATGTTAAATGATGAATGATATCGATAGAACAGTTACTCATCCTTACCATCACCAACTAAGGTAGGATTGGGTGTCATCTTTTATTTGCATACACTATTTTTCCCAAGGATTGTATGGTCATATAAGACAAATAATATATTGAAGTAGGGGCTAGCATTTGACTGGAGATAATAAATCTATTTTTCCCTCTTTTATTTAGCTCCTTGTGATATACAAGGATTTAATATGTTGCAAAGGTTGTCGTTTGAGAGTTTAAGATTGTTGAGTGGTAATCTGTTGCCCAATCAGTTTTAACCAAATTACCTGTCTCATTAAATATTCTTATGGCAGTTTTGTTATTTAAAGAATAAATAGATACTCTTAGCTATGCTTCTCTAGTCATTTATTGGTCTTACAATCAATATTGTCTATAAGACCTTCTAACTGATTATTTTCAAAATATATTTAATACCAAATTTAATAAAGATTTGTAAAGCAAAAGAGAAAAGAGGAAAAGCAACAATGAGATACCCCACTCAAGTCACACCTTATCGTCAACCTTGACTCTTCATCGTTCCCACCTTTTTTCTTTCTTTTCCCACTTATGCATTTGCGATCTCCAATTTCCATAGCCTTCTGCATTTGAGATCACTTCATCACTAAGCAAACCGTCAACTCCGTTCTCCAAGGTCAGCGATCAGGGGTGGGTGTTTCCTTCTCGCATTCTTGTCTCATTTTCTCTTAAACAATCTGCAAATTTTGGTGCTAATATATTTGATGTCTTCTTGCCCAGCCGTCTGGTAAAAAGTTGAAGCAGGTTTTTCCTTTCTTTGTAAGGTATTGAATATTTTATTTAGATGATGGAAACTCTTTTTATTTTTATTTTTTGATGTTCTTGTAGCATTCAGTTCTCTTTGGTGTTCTTATAAATAACTTCTTATGTTGTGATAATTATTTCCCCATCGCCTTCTCGTCAGTCAATTAACTTTACCATTGTTGAAGAGTATATATATGAGTGTCATCACATCAGCTTTAAGGTCTATTTGTTCTAATTTAGGGTGTTGGTAATGTTTTGGCCTCATTTTGTTGCATTATAGCAGCTGGGAACCTGCGCTATGCGCTGGCTATGTTCAACTTTTTGTGGTGTAGGTTTGCTGTTTATGCAAGGGTAACAAATTAAGTGAAAAATCTTCAAACATATTATTTATTTAAGAAGGAAAAAATATGGAATGTGCTGCGAGTAGTTTAGGTGATCTTAAAAACCTATCTTTGCACATGGAAGCAAGACTGATTTAGTTGCTGTAATTTTTGGGCATGTGCAATTTGGTAAACAATTAGTTGATGGTCGGTTCTCACAAATATTAGAATCACATCTTTAAAATTAGAGAAAGGTTCAATATATTGATATTATCATAAGTTTCACATAGTTTTGCACAGTATTCCTCAGCTATTTGTGTTACTTAAACATTGTCATACAGTATATATAAGCTAACAGTAAAAGCATGATTCTAACAATAGATGAAATTAAGGCTTCAAGCAATGCGGCAAACTTGCATAAAAATTAATGTAATATATTGACACAATAACTTTGTCTTTTGATATAGCTTGGTTAAAGAATTGTCTAATTCAATTACAAATGCTTTAGACATTGATGGTGCAATCTTCCCAGGACCGAATGAGATTAGATTCACAACTAATTAAATTATGCAAGTTTCGAGTTCCGAAGTTATGGATGTTTTCTTAATTTGGAAATAGTAATTATATGATCACATAAACGTATACATATGAGACCCAAAAAAAACTATTTCTACTAAAAATCTCAATATAATAAAAGTGGATCAAATAATGTAAAAAATACTCTACTATTGAAATATTTGTTCACCATAGTACTATATAAAAGATGTAACAGTTATTAATTAGTAAACCTGATTCTCTGCTTCTTATTTCTTGCATATGTTCTTGTGTCACATATCTGACAAATAATAAATACTTTCAAAATCATAACTAACAATAGTAATCATAAATATATTGTTGCTTGAGTAATTGTAGTTGTATGTT
The DNA here is from genome assembly GCA_033002965.1 of Piper betle. Classification (NCBI taxonomy): domain Eukaryota; kingdom Viridiplantae; phylum Streptophyta; class Magnoliopsida; order Piperales; family Piperaceae; genus Piper; species Piper betle. The sequence continues at coordinate 8,550 of JAURVB010002297.1, read as the reverse complement.
TTTTTACTGTATGCAATAAAGTAAAGATAATATGAAAAAGGTAAATATTTGTACAATTAGAACAAATATTTTGATAAAAATAATAAATAGTTGATTAAAAAATCATAAGTCCATAATGATTTACAAAAAAATAAATTAAAAAAATGTCAATAAAAATAAAATATCTAATTAAAAAATGAGATCTTATTCAAAACTCTGATGTTAAATTTTAAAGTAAATATGATAAAAAGCAGAGATACAAATAAATCCAAATAAAGAATGAAAGTCAATTTAATACTAAAAAATTACAAAAAAATATAACTAAATTGAAATTAAAAATAGTCCCAAAATTTACTTGGGTTATTTGAAAATTGATTCGCCTTTTTCGCTTCTCACATACATTTGAATAAATATTTTCATAAATATTTAAAAAATTGTGATAAAAATAATAAATATGTTTAAAAAGATTAATTTGAGAAACTCAATTTAAAATAGAATGCCACATTTAGAATTAAAATCTTAGTTAAAAAACTGATTTAATATTTTTAAATAGAATGCCAAATTTAAAATTGAAAACCTATTTAGAAATCTGATATATATAATTTTTCTAAGCGCGCGCACACACACACACACACACACATATATATAAAGATCAAAATATATCCCAATCAAAATTAAAAGACAATTTAATACATAAAAATTACAGACAAATAATCAGAATTAAAAAAGCTAAATTTGAAATAAAAACTAAACATTACTTTATTTATTGAGCAAAAATATTTTGGTGGTTTAGTTAGTAAAACTGTATAAAAATTTATGGTTAAGAAATTTTGTTTGAATAAAACCACCTATAGAGCCAGGACCATGGTGTATATGGTATAATATATATATGGCGATTGTGTGAGACTGCATTCAATAAAACAAATATTTGATTAATCAATGAAATATTTTTTTACTCACAGCACCAAAAAAAGTGCTAATAAAAAATAGAAACAGTCTAAGCAGATACTCCATTAATTTTGCTACAGATATAAAAAAAAATCATCATGCTATAGATATAGATAATAAGATACTCCATAAATTTTGCTACAAATGTATTACTTCTCCTTTTAAAGAGAACTTGGAAAAATAGAAACTTGGAAGCAGGGCTGTCTTTACTTGTCTGGTACAATGTATAATGTATAGGGTGTTAACTCTTTAAAATAGATTTCCTTGTTTTCGTTTATGGAGCAATCAACCTTTCATTTTCCTAATCTAAACTTGTTATTGCCACTGTACTATAGCTGATAGGTTTTTTATCACCATTGTTGAATATACCATGTGTGTGTTATTTATTTATTTATTTCTTTCTTTCTTTCATTCTTTTTGGTGTTAACAGGAAAGAGTTGGCCAAGATGTCCAGATTTTTCAAGAAAACTAACAAACTTCAGATCGAATCCAAGCCTCGTCATTGAATCCATAAACCCCAATGTCACCGATATGATCAACGATGCATTTGCACGATCTCAAAAACCACCTGCTGTACCTGCACTTGGATCCACTGCTTCTTCCTCTGCTTCTCCAAATATTGTGGGTCCAAATGAACAGATGGAAAATGATTCTACCGCACAACCACCGAAAGAAAATGATGTTGGAAGAGCTCCTCCTGGCAGACAAAGAAGGAATAACTGGATGTCCTCCACAGCTTCTATTGGGCAAGATGAAGCTTACAACCAGGTGTGCAATTTTCTCAAGGATGATGAGGTTGGAATGGTTGGGATTTATGGCATGGGGGGTGTTGGCAAAACCACACTCATGAAAAAAATTGAAAGAGAGTTTCTGAAGCCTTCCCACTTCAAAGTCATTTGGGTAGTTGTTTCCAAGACCCTGGACATGGATATGATTCAAGAAGTCATAATGGGAAATTTGAACTTAGCCTTCAACAAGCATGACGACCCTTATAGCCGAGCTGACAAAATAAATGATGCACTTGGGAGAAACAAAGTTGCTATATTGTTTGACGACATTTGGGAATGTTTAGATCTTGAGAAGCTTGGCATATTAGGTCAAGAGAATCTGGACACAGGATCATTCAAGCTAATCTTCACAACTAGATCAAAAGCTGTATGTGAGAAAATGCAGTCGGATGAATTGATTAATGTGCAACCTTTGGGGTGGGATGATTCTTGGGCTTTGTTCAAAAGAAGTGTCGGCAGCAAGAACGATATTGAGAGCTGGGACTCTAGCATTGTGGAGCTTGCCAAAGAGGTTGCAAGAGAGTGCAAAGGGTTGCCGCTGGCACTCAAAGTCATCGGTGGGGCTATGGCGTGTAGAAGGCGTCTGGAGGAGTGGAGGCATGCATTGGCTACTCTTCGACGCTATCCAGCTGATATCCCCGAGGCCGAGGGTATCTGTTTACTCGATTGAAGTTTAGCTTTGACTCTTTGTCGAATCAAAGAGAAAAGGGTTGTTTCTTGTATACCTGTCTCTATCCCGAGGATAAAGTCATAGAGGCCGACATGCTCATTGAATGTTGGATTGGAGAAGGGATTCTGACTTTGAATGGCAGCTATCAGGAAGCATTTGATGAAGGAATGAACATCTTTGGAACACTGCAAGCTGCATGCCTTTTTGAGACACTCCAAGATAGCCCTTTAAGCACGAGAATACACGATGTAATCCGTGACATGGGAATCTGGATCGCTAACTCTCATGAAATAACTGACAAAACAGAGTCTCGTCGGTATTCCGTATGGTGTGAAGATTCCAAATTGCCAGAGGAAGCTATTTGCAGCAATTTGACCACTCTTATCATCCGCAGAGAATCGGAGGTAGAATATCGTGCAATTTTAGCCGCTTCACATCCATGTCCAAACTGAGAGTTATAAAATTGAAGGGAGTTAAATTTGATGGAATTCCAACATCAATTGGAGAACTGACAGAGCTGAGACATCTTGAACTGATTGAAACAAACCTGGAAAGATTACCGGATGAGATTAGAAATCTGAGGAAGTTACAAGTGATGCATTTTTACAGCTGGTCCCAGGAAATGAATATTGATCTTCCAGAAGCGATTGGAGAACTCACTGAGCTAAGAAGACTGGTATGCAGTACTAGAAATATACCAGTGGAGGTAGGAAACTTGAAGAAGTTAGAGGAGCTACGCATAGACAGTCACCTTGTAGAGTTCCCACAGGTAATTTGTCAATTGGTCAATTTGAAGAAACTATTCCTCAAAATACAGGCTCGCGTGGAGTTGCCCATAGGACTCGGAAATTTGAACAAACTGGAAATCTTTGAACTGGATGAAGGTTACTCTTCTTTCCATTGTGTTGAACTGATTCCTAATGACACATTCAGGAATATGCACAAGTTGAGAGAGCTAAGCCTTCCGATTAGAAATTTCAAGATACTGCCACCGAGCTTCTTCCAGGGGTTGACATCGTTGAAGAGGCTGTCATTTAGGTATCAAGGTGGTTGGACAGACGAGGATGAAATCGTTGAAGAGGATGACATCGTTGAAGAGGATGCCCATATGTACGACGAGGATGAAATCGTTGAAGAGGCGTACGACGACGTTGCTTCTTTTCTCACCCAATCGTCATCCTTGCCATTGAGAACCCTAAAAATCAAAAGATGCCCAATCAAGAAATTTCAAGTCCCCCGACAAGCAACGATTTATGCTTCCCTTGTCTAGAAGAGCTCAACATTGGCGACTTCGATCGGCTAGAAAAGATGCAAGTGATGAGTCAGATGGCACTTCCCAGCATACGAGTTCTGAAGATCAGAAGTTGCGATTCCCTCAAGCACATCTCCGGACTTGAACATCTTCAGAGCCTTGTCGAGCTCGAAATTGTCAATTGCAGCAAGTTGGAAGAAGTGATTCAGGTGGCTGGGGATAAAACTTTGTCGGATCATTCACCTGGTATTTGCTTCCCCAAACTTGAAAAATTACGGCTTTGGAATCTTCCCCAGCTGAAGAGCATATGCAGTGACGCCATCTCATTTCCTTCCCTCCGCGACTTTTACTTGGATGGTTGTCCAGAGCTGAGAGTACTACCCAAAGGCCTGGTGAAGGAAAATAAGGCACCTGAAGGATTGTTATATTGTAGAGGTGGCCGCGAGTGGTACAACAAACTCCAGTGGCAAGATAACGATTTCAAAGCCGCCCTTGTTCCACACATTCGTCCTTTCTGAATTGACAAGGAAGATTATGGACTACTACTGGAAAAAAATGTCAAATATTAGAAGGATTTATTTGAATTGAGGAGGAAGATTACAGCAGGGGCCGACAAACAAGGGCAGAAGGTAACATCGTGAATCTTCATTATTATTATTATTATTATTCATAAAATCTTGTTTTTGTGTGCATTTTTTGTGTTTGATTGGAATTGCGGTTAAATAAGTTCTTCATTTAGTAATTTATTTTATTCCCTTACAATTTTTTCACGAGTTATTCACTTTCAGTTGTTTTTCTAGAAAAAATCCACACTTTCATATTAACTTTTTCTAGAAAAAAATGTCAAATATTAGAAGGATTGATTTTGAATTGAGGAGGAAGATTACAGCCGGGGCTGACAAACAAGGGCAGAAGGTAACGTCGTGAATCTTGGTTATTATTGTTCATAAAATCTTGTTTTTATAAATGGTTTTGAAAGGTTTTCAATGTATGATATAAATTAACACAATCACTTGTCATGCTTTTGGATAACTACAAAAAGTGTTATTAGATAGCATTTTGAAAACCTAAAAAGTGTTCTTCGTAAGAGAGTAAACTGTCATCTGATTTATTGATTTACCATAATTTTAAATTAAATGAAATAAAAATAATAATACATTTACTAACGTTACTAAAAAATGAGGCACCTAAACAAGAATTTTTATTGAAGGTGGCTGCGAGTGGTATAACAAACTCCAGTGGCAAGATGAAGATTTCAAAGTCACCCGCGATCCACACTTTGTCCTCGAACATTAAACTTAGTCCCAAGTGAAGGAATTATAATTTTGTTGAACTGACTATTCTTTGATATAATAGTTCACCGGGGACTATTGAAACTACCAATTAGATATACACTCTAAAAATATAATGATAACAAGAAATAGTATTTCGCTTTTAAGATTGCACAAGTTAGTGAATTTAAGATAAATAAATTGTGATTGCAATTCACACTATTTAGTCAATTATAAATTAGATTTCCACGGTCAAAGTGTTGATAACAAGAAATAAAATTTCACTGCTATTTACTATAAATCAAATTATATAAATTAGGGAGATTAAATTAAATTCCTTGTCGATACAATTCGCAATATTTTGGCCTATTATAAAAACTTGTCACAGGTTATCTCATTCACGGGTCACACTAAATATGGGTTTGAAGTTTGGACTTTGAACGTGAATCTGGTGAATATGATTCTTGTTTGAAAAATGGGTTTCACATTGACACGTTGATCCTAGATTCACAATTGAAATTTATATTCAATTACAAATTTATATTCAATTGCACCAGTACTCTCTCATGTTAATTTGAACCGTCTTACGGTTTACCTCAAACTATTGAAAATTATCAATACCAGTTATATCATGTAGATTTATTTATGACTGGTATAATATGATATTTTTGTTCAACCAGATTAAATTGGGTTTAATAAGATTTTAAAATTACAAAAATATTTTATCAGATATTAAAAATATTTTTTGTGATCCATATTTAATTACATACCCGTTAAAATATTACAGTTTTCAACAAAAATATCAGATTTTAGAAAAATACCGGATTAAAATATACATATTAAAATAATGTGAAGGCATAATCCAACAATCTTTGAAAAAAATATGTATGTAGTATATATAATATTGGACCAGCCGGTATCATAGTTTTAAATAGTGTATCGTATCACCCAACATACAACGTAACATATTCAAATCTTATACGGTTTAAACAATTGTACCATTTTAATTCCTACATATTTTTTTAATTAAATTTTTTTACAAAATCTGATTTTTGTTTAAAATCACAGTATTTTAATAGGCATTTAATAAAATTGAAATGATAAAAATATATTTTAAATATTTAATAATATATTTTATTTTTAAAATTTTACAAAATCTGATTTTTTGTTAAAAACATAATATTTTAATGGGTATTTAATAAAATAGTAATGATAAAATATATTTTAAATATTTAATAAAATATTTTATTTATATTTTAGAATTTAGTTAAGCTGATTTAGCCTTGTTAAACTAAATATATCATGTACTAGCCACAGGTATAATAACTAGTACGATATTTAAAAATATGGCTCTACTGTGAAAAAAATTACCTCAAAGGTATTAACTCATTTATTTCACGTTAAAATTTTTTTTCAACCATCGATTCATGATGACCATAGTCAGATCACCTATCCCGTTACCACCCATTTCCCATTAAAAGAAGGGTAAGGGAACCATGTACAAAACTTTAACATGTACCTTCGATTAAATAAACATGCGTATTACTAAGATTTTTTGCAGCTAAATAATAAAGAAAAGTGGGAACAAATTGGATGCATGCACACTAACCCATGGGAAAACATTAGAAAACTCACCAAGAACATGATAGCTTATAATAAAAACCAACGAGAAAACCATTCATCTTCACTCATCCCATTTTCTTAACGCCTTGGATGAGTAGCATTGGCCGGTGGATAATCCACAATGGCGTCTATGTTCATCAATAAATTAGTATGATGTGGTTTCAAGTTAAGTTTCTGGGCACAGTAAGTGCCATCTCCAGAGCATCGAAACCATCAAATGTGCATCTTTCTAAAACTTCAATGAAGTTCCATTTATCTCCCTGTCCAATGCTGTGATGAACATGAGTTATTTCATTCAATTTGATCTGTTTCACTGTTTTCCTTCTAGTTTAAGTATTCAACTTGGATTGAAGGAGTCATTATTTCTCAACAAAGATAATGGCTTTTAATATCCTTTATGTACTTATCATATCATATATCAAAATAGTTTGTGTTAGGTTAAATTTCCTTTTAGTTAGGTGTCTTTAGCCTGTTTCGGCGGCAACACGCTGCAGTGGAGGGATGGCGAGATCTTTGGAACAGAGATGGCGGCAAGGTGGCCGGTGGTGCTCGGAGCAGCACAACAGCGGCAGAATCGTGTTGGGAGGGCACGTGAGCTCGCAGCCTTCTCTAGCATTGTGGAGACCGGACAGCAGTCGGAAAGATGGGGGACGACTCAGACGACGTGTTGGCGGTGACCGGCAGCATCGATTGGTGGTGGTGCTGGCGGCCGAGGGCAACGTTAGCCGCGTCGAGGGTTGTGGGTGAGGGCCTCGGGGGTGGGGGGGACGAGAGAAGCGTCGGGAGGGAAAAACAGGTCGGTGGCAATATAGTAAATAAAAGTTGACTCGACTCTAACTCGAGTCAAAAATAATAACTATCTCGTAATAAATCTTTAAAAAATCCAAAAAATAGGAAAAATCTTATAAAATATAATACACATCATAACATCACAATGATATGTTATATAACTAATAACCCACCTAAACTGCCTTATAACGTGTCCTAATGCGTTATATAACTCTACCAATTTTGACCGATTCAAGTAAACCGATTCTTGTCCGATTTTTATGAATCAGTCTGATTCAATGACCCCCTTCCAATCTGATTTAACATCCAATTCCGATTTTTGCAACTATGTTTTATGTCATGCCCTTTTGCTGTCCATGTTGTCCAGCTTTTAATTCCCAGCGACAAACAATGGAAACCGTTCATTATAAGTGTGAGAAAAGAGCCTACCTATTTTAGTCCCAACTAGCTTCTCTTTAGGAGGAAACTCGTATCCTTTAAAAAAGATGCAAATTGGGAACTGCTAGTGGATAATTAATCATTTAATTAAGGGTTCCATGATTCAATCACTACATATAGATATATCATTTTATTAGAATTGTATTTGTTGTTCAAGCAAACTCACTTAAGAATTCTCTAATTAGTATAAATTATTACAATTAGTGGAGTTTAATTGCTCTTTATATTTTTCAAATTTCATTATTTGTGATAATTTGAATCAACAGGGAGGTTGCTGCAATATGTTTGTTATATCAAGTATTATAGCAAATTCACTTCTTATTTTAATTCCTACAGAGTCGATTCTAAGTTTCAAAATTTTAAACTATGCGCGAGCCCTGACTGTGTTAATTGACAGGGAGAGGTTTCACGTTGGGTTGGATGCAAAATTATATCCAATATCTGAGTTTAAACCAAATTTGCTCATTGAAAATTGGAGTTTCAATCCATGCCCAATTATATCATGTTACCAGCAAAATTAAAATTGAAAAAGATATGACATTGAAAAAAACTTTTAAATTCAAGTCCAATTTGATCATCACGGTCGGGAATCGGGTTCGTTTGATTTTTTATTCGGGCAATCGGTCCCACTATAAAACTTAGCAGAGGCATGGTGTCCCAAATTTAGCGATAAAACCACCATGAATTGAAAATCATATTGGCCAAAATATTGTGTACAAATATATATATATATATGAGGTAATGTTTCCTGTAATAGAGCACAGCCAACATGGCTGTGCTCGAATTTCTTTA